>CAWVNZ010001603.1:0-140735 GCA_963930735.1 Dioctria linearis | reverse complement strand
TCAACTGTCACAAATTTTAATTGCGCCAGGGATTGCCTTTTCTATAGTAAATTATTCAAAAAATAATTTTCTACTGTCGCAAATTTTAATTACGCCAGGGATTGCCTTTTATATAGTAAATTTTTCAAAAACTAATTTTATACTGTCGCAAATTTTAATTGCGCCAGGGATTGCCTTTTCTATAGTAAATTATTCAAAAAATAATTTTATACTGTCGCAAATTTTAATTACGCCAGGGATTGCCTTTTATATAGTAAATTTTTCAAAAACTAATTTTATACTGTCGCAAATTTTATGTGCGCCAGGGATTGCCTTTTCTATAGTAAATTATTCAAAAAATAATTTTCAACTGTCACAAATTTTAATTGCGCCAGGGATTGCCTTTTCTATAGTAAATTATTCAAAAAATAATTTTCTACTGTCGCAAATTTTAACTGCGCCAGGGATTGCCTTTTCTATAGTAAATTATTCAAAAAATAATTTTCTACTGTCACAAATTTTATGTGCGCCAGGGATTGCCTTTTCTATAGTAAATTATTCAAAAAATAATTTTCAACTGTCACAAATTTTATGTGCGCCAGGGATTGCCTTTTCTATAGTAAATTATTCAAAAACTAATTTTCTACTGTCGCAAATTTTAATTGCGCCAGGGATTGCCTTTTCTATAGTAAATTATTCAAAAAATAATTTCCTACTGTCGCAAATTTTAAATATCCCAGGGATTGCCTTTTCTACAGTAAATTATTCAAAAAATAATTTTCAACTGTCACAAATTTTATGTGCGCCAGGGATTGCCTTTTCTATAGTAAATTATTCAAAAACTAATTTTCTACTGTCGCAAATTTTAATTGCGCCAGGGATTGCCTTTTCTATAGTAAATTATTCAAAAAATAATTTTATACTGTCGCAAATTTTAATTACGCCAGGGATTGCCTTTTATATAGTAAATTTTTCAAAAACTAATTTTATACTGTCGCAAATTTTAAATATCCCAGGGATTGCCTTTTCTACAGTAAATTGTTCAAAAAATAATTTTCAACTGTCACAAATTTTATGTGCGCCAGGGATTGCCTTTTCTATAGTAAATTATTCAAAAAATAATTTTCTACTGTCGCAAATTTTAATTGCGCCAGGGATTGCCTTTTCTATAGTAAATTATTCAAAAAATAATTTTATACTGTCGCAAATTTTAATTACGCCAGGGATTGCCTTTTCTATAGTAAATTATTCAAAAAATAATTTTTTACTGTCGCAAATTTTAATTGCGCCAGGGATTGCCTTTTCTATAGTAAATTATTCAAAAAATAATTTTCAACTGTCACAAATTTTAATTGCGCCAGGGATTGCCTTTTCTATAGTAAATTATTCAAAAAATAATTTTCTACTGTCACAAATTTAAAATATCCCAGGGATTGCCTTTTCTATAGTAAATTTTTCAAAAAATAATTTTCTACTGTCGCAAATTTTAAATATCCCAGGGATTGCCTTTTCTATAGTAAATTATTCAAAAACTAATTTTATACTGTCGCAAATTTTAATTACGCCAGGGATTGCCTTTTCTATAGTAAATTATTCAAAAAATAATTTTCTACTGTCACAAATTTTATGTGCGCCAGGGATTGCCTTTTATATAGTAAATTATTCAAAAAATAATTTTCAACTGTCACAAATTTTAATTGCGCCAGGGATTGACTTTTCTATAGTAAATTATTCAAAAAATAATTTTATACTGTCGCAAATTTTAATTGCGCCAGGGATTGCCTTTTCTGTAGTAAATTTTTCAAAAAATAATTTTCAACTGTCGCAAATTTTATGTGCGCCAGGGATTGCCTTTTCTATAGTAAATTTTTCAAAAACTAATTTTATACTGTCGCAAATTTTAATTGCGCCAGGGATTGCCTTTTATATAGTAAATTTTTCAAAAACTAATTTTATACTGTCGCAAATTTTAATTACGCCAGGGATTGCCTTTTCTACAGTAAATTATTCAAAAAATAATTTTCTACTGTCACAAATTTTAATTGCGCCAGGGATTGACTTTTCTATAGTAAATTATTCAAAAAATAATTTTCTACTGTCGCAAATTTTAAATATCCCAGGGATTGCCTTTTCTATAGTAAATTATTCAAAAACTAATTTTATACTGTCACAAATTTTAATTGCGCCAGGGATTGCCTTTTCTATAGTAAATTATTCAAAAAATAATTTTATACTGTCGCAAATTTTAATTACGCCAGGGATTGACTTTTCTATAGTAAATTATTCAAAAAATAATTTTCAACTGTCACAAATTTTAATTACGCCAGGGATTGACTTTTCTATAGTAAATTAGTTTTTGAATAATTTACTATAGAAAAGGCAATCCCTGGCGCACATAAAATTTGTGACAGTTGAAAATTATTTTTTGAATAATTTACTATAGAAAAGGCAATCCCTGGCGCACATAAAATTTGTGACAGTAGAAAATTATTTTTTGAATAATTTACTATAGAAAAGGCAATCCCTGGCGCAGTTAAAATTTGCGACAGTATAAAATTAGTTTTTGAATAATTTACTATAGAAAAGGCAATCCCTGGGATATTTAAAATTTGCGACAGTAGAAAATTATTTTTTGAAAAATTTACTATAGAAAAGGCAATCCCTGGGATATTTTAAATTTGTGACAGTAGAAAATTATTTTTTGAATAATTTACTATAGAAAAGGCAATCCCTGGCGCAATTAAAATTTGTGACAGTAGAAAATTATTTTTTGAATAATTTACTATAGAAAAGGCAATCCCTGGCGCAATTAAAATTTGTGACAGTTGAAAATTATTTTTTGAATAATTTACTATAGAAAAGGCAATCCCTGGCGCAATTAAAATTTGTGACAGTTGAAAATTATTTTTTGAATAATTTACTGTAGAAAAGGCAATCCCTGGGATATTTAAAATTTGCGACAGTAGAAAATTATTTTTTGAATAATTTACTATAGAAAAGGCAATCCCTGGCGCAATTAAAATTTGTGACAGTTGAAAATTATTTTTTGAATAATTTACTGTAGAAAAGGCAATCCCTGGGATATTTAAAATTTGCGACAGTATAAAATTAGTTTTTGAAAAATTTACTATATAAAAGGCAATCCCTGGCGTAATTAAAATTTGCGACAGTATAAAATTATTTTTTGAATAATTTACTATAGAAAAGGCAATCCCTGGCGCAATTAAAATTTGCGACAGTATAAAATTAGTTTTTGAATAATTTACTATAGAAAAGGCAATCCCTGGGATATTTAAAATTTGCGACAGTAGAAAATTATTTTTTGAATAATTTACTATAGAAAAGTCAATCCCTGGCGCAATTAAAATTTGTGACAGTAGAAAATTATTTTTTGAATAATTTACTGTAGAAAAGGCAATCCCTGGCGTAATTAAAATTTGCGACAGTATAAAATTAGTTTTTTAAAAATTTACTATATAAAAGGCAATCCCTGGCGCAATTAAAATTTGCGACAGTATAAAATTAGTTTTTGAAAAATTTACTATAGAAAAGGCAATCCCTGGCGCACATAAAATTTGCGACAGTTGAAAATTATTTTTTGAAAAATTTACTATAGAAAAGGCAATCCCTGGCGCAATTAAAATTTGCGACAGTATAAAATTATTTTTTGAATAATTTACTATAGAAAAGTCAATCCCTGGCGCAATTAAAATTTGTGACAGTAAAAAATTAGTTTTTGAATAATTTACTATAGAAAAGGCAATCCCTGGCGCAATTAAAATTCGCGACAGTATAAAATTATTTTTTGAATAATTTACTATAGAAAAGGCAATCCCTGGCGCAATTAAAATTTGCGACAGTAGAAAATTAGTTTTTGAAAAATTTACTATATAAAAGGCAATCCCTGGGATATTTAAAATTTGCGACAGTATAAAATTAGTTTTTGAATAATTTACTATAGAAAAGGCAATCCCTGGGATATTTAAAATTTGCGACAGTATAAAATTAGTTTTTGAATAATTTACTATAGAAAAGGCAATCCCTGGGATATTTAAAATTTGCGACAGTAGAAAATTATTTTTTGAATAATTTACTATAGAAAAGGCAATCCCTGGAGCAATTAAAATTTGTGACAGTTGAAAATTATTTTTTGAATAATTTACTGTAGAAAAGGCAATCCCTGGGATATTTAAAATTTGCGACAGTAGAAAATTATTTTTTGAATAATTTACTATAGAAAAGGCAATCCCTGGCGCAATTAAAATTTGCGAAGTATAAAATTAGTTTTTGAAAAATTTACTATATAAAAGGCAATCCCTGGCGTAATTAAAATTTGCGACAGTTGAAAATTATTTTTTGAATAATTTACTGTAGAAAAGGCAATCCCTGGGATATTTAAAATTTGCGACAGTAGAAAATTATTTTTTGAATAATTTACTATAGAAAAGGCAATCCCTGGCGCAATTAATATTTGTGACAGTTGAAAATTATTTTTTGAATAATTTACTGTAGAAAAGGCAATCCCTGGGATATTTAAAATTTGCGACAGTAGAAAATTATTTTTTGAATAATTTACTATAGAAAAGGCAATCCCTGGCGTAATTAAAATTTGCGACAGTAGAAAATTATTTTTTGAATAATTTACTGTAGAAAAGGCAATCCCTGGGATATTTTGCGACAGTAGAAAATTATTTTTTGAATAATTTACTATAGAAAAGGCAATCCCTGGCGCAATTAAAATTTGCGACAGTATAAAATTAGTTTTTGAAAAAATTTACTATATAAAAGGCAATCCCTGGCGTAATTAAAATTTGCGACAGTATATAAATTATTTTTTGAATAATTTACTATAGAAAAGGCAATCCCTGGCGCAAATTAAAATTTGCGACAGTAGAAAATTAGTTTTTGAATAATTTACTATAGAAAAGGCAATCCCTGGCGCACATAAAATTTGTGACAGTTGAAAATTATTTTTTGAATAATTTACTGTAGAAAAGGCAATCCCTGGGATATTTTAAAATTTGCGACAGTAGAAAATTATTTTTTTGAATAATTTACCTATAGAAAAGTCAATCCCTGGCGCAATTAAAATTTGTGACAGTTGAAAATTATTTTTTGAATAATTTACTATAGAAAAGGCAATCCCTGGGATATTTAAAATTTGCGACAGTATAAAATTAGTTTTTGAATAATTTACTATAGAAAAGGCAATCCCTGGGATATTTAAAATTTGCGACAGTATAAAATTAGTTTTTGAATAATTTACTATAGAAAAGGCAATCCCTGGCGCAATTAAAATTTGCGACAGTAGAAAATTATTTTTTGAATAATTTACTATAGAAAAGGCAATCCCTGGCGCAATTAAAATTTGCGACAGTAGAAAATTATTTTTTGAATAATTTACTATAGAAAAGGCAATCCCTGGCGCAATTAAAATTTGCGACAGTATAAATTAGTTTTTGAAAAATTTACTATATAAAAGGCAATCCCTGGCGTAATTAAAATTTGCGACAGTAGAAAATTATTTTTTGAATAATTACTGTAGAAAAGGCAATCCCTGGGATATTTAAAAATTTGCGACAGTAGAAAATTATTTTTTGAATAATTTACTATAGAAAAGGCAATCCCTGGCGCACATAAAATTTGCGACAGTAGAAAATATTTTTTGAATAATTTACTATAGAAAAGGCAATCCCTGGCGCAATTAAAATTTGCGGACAGTAGAAAATTATTTTTTGAATAATTTACTATAGAAAAGGCAATCCCTGGCGCAATTAAAATTTGCGACAGTATAAAATTATTTTTTGAATAATTTACTATAGAAAAGTCAATCCCTGGCGCAATTAAAATTTGTGACAGTTGAAAATTATTTTTTGAATAATTTACTATATAAAAGGCAATCCCTGGCGCACATAAAATTTGTGACAGTAGAAAATTATTTTTTGAATAATTTACTATAGAAAAGGCAATCCCTGGCGTAATTAAAATTTGCGACAGTATAAAATTAGTTTTTGAATAATTTACTATAGAAAAGGCAATCCCTGGGATATTTAAAATTTGCGACAGTAGAAAATTATTTTTTTTTTGAAAAATTTACTATAGAAAAGGCAATCCCTGGGATATTTTAAATTTGTGACAGTAGAAAATTATTTTTTGAATAATTTACTATAGAAAAGCAATCCCTGGCGCAATTAAAATTTGTGACAGTTGAAAATTATTTTTTGAATAATTTACTATAGAAAAGGCAATCCCTGGCGCAATTAAAATTTGCGACAGTAAAAAATTATTTTTTGAATAATTTACTATAGAAAAGGCAATCCCTGGCGTAATTAAATTTTGCGACAGTATAAAATTATTTTTTGAATAATTTACTATAGAAAAGGCAATCCCTGGCGCAATTAAAATTTGCGACAGTAGAAAATTATTTTTGAATAATTTACTATAGAAAAGGCAATCCCTGGCGCACATAAAATTTGTGACAGTTGAAAATTATTTTTTGAACAATTTACTGTAGAAAAGGCAATCCCTGGGATATTTAAAATTTGCGACAGTATAAAATTAGTTTTTGAAAATTTACTATATAAAGGCAATCCCCTGGCGTAATTAAAATTTGCGACAGTATAAAATTATTTTTTGAATAATTTACTATAGAAAAGGCAATCCCTGGCGCAATTAAAATTTGCGACAGTAGAAAATTAGTTTTTGAATAATTTACTATAGAAAAGGCAATCCCTGGCGCACATAAAATTTGTGACAGTTGAAAATTATTTTTTGAATAATTTACTGTAGAAAAGGCAATCCCTGGGATATTTAAAATTTGCGACAGTAGGAAATTATTTTTTGAATAATTTACTATAGAAAAGGCAATCCCTGGCGCAATTAAAATTTGCGACAGTAGAAATATAGTTTTTGAATAATTTACTATAGAAAAGGCAATCCCCTGGCGCACATAAAATTTGTGACAGTTGAAAATTATTTTTTGAATAATTTACTATAGAAAAGGCAATCCCTGGCGCACATAAAATTTGTGACAGTAGAAAATTATTCAAAAAATAATTTCTACTGTCGCAAATTTTAAATATCCCAGGATTGCCTTTTTCTACAGTAAATTATTCAAAAAATAATTTTCAACTGTCACAAATTTTATGTGCGCCAGGGATTGCCTTTTCTATAGTAAATTATTCAAAAACTAATTTTCTACTGTCGCAAATTTTAATTGCGCCAGGGATTGCCTTTTCTATAGTAAATTATTCAAAAAATAAGTTTATACTGTCGCAAATTTAATTACGCCAGGGATTGCCTTTTATATAGTAAATTTTTCAAAAACTAATTTTATACTGTCGCAAATTTTAAAATATCCCAGGGATTGCCTTTTCTACAGTAAATTGTTCAAAAAATAATTTTCAACTGTCACAAATTTTATGTGCGCCAGGGATTGCCTTTCTATAGTAAAATTATTCAAAAAATAATTTTCTACTGTCGCAAATTTAATTGCGCCAGGGATTGCCTTTTCTATAGTAAATTATTCAAAAAATAATTTTATACTTGTCGCAAATTTTAATTACGCCAGGGATTGCCTTTCTATAGTAAATTATTCAAAAAATAATTTTTTACTGTCGCAAATTTTAATTGCGCCAGGGATTGCCTTTTCTATAGTAAATTATTCAAAAAAATAATTTTCAACTGTCACAAATTTTAATTGCGCCAGGGATTGCCTTTTCTATAGTAAATTATTCAAAAAATAATTTTCTACTGTCACAAATTTAAAATATCCCAGGGATTGCCTTTTTCTATAGTAAATTTTCAAAAATAATTTTCTACTGTCGCAAATTTTAAATATCCCAGGGATTGCCTTTTCTATAGTAAATTATTCAAAAACTAATTTTATACTGTCGCAAATTTTAATTACGCCAGGGATTGCCTTTTCTATAGTAAATTATTCAAAAAATAATTTCTACTGTCACAAATTTTATGTGCGCCAGGGATTGCCTTTTATATAGTAAATTATTCAAAAATAATTTTCAACTGTCACAAATTTAATTGCGCCAGGGGATTGACTTTTCTATAGTAAATTATTCAAAAAATAATTTATACTGTCGCAAATTTTAATTGCGCCAGGGATTGCCTTTTCTGTAGTAAATTTTTCAAAAAATAATTTTCAACTGTCGCAAATTTTATGTGCGCCAGGGATTGCTTTTCTATAGTAAATTTTTTCAAAAACTAATTTTATACTGTCGCAAATTTTAATTGCGCCAGGGATTGCCTTTTATATAGTAAATTTTTCAAAAACTAATTTTATACTGTCGCAAATTTTAATTACGCCAGGGATTGCCTTTTCTACAGTAAATTATTCAAAAAATAATTTTCTACTGTCACAAATTTTAATTGCGCCAGGGATTGACTTTTCTATAGTAAAATTATTCAAAAAATAATTTTCTACTGTCGCAAATTTTAAATATCCCAGGATTGCCTTTTCTATAGTAAATTATTCAAAAACTAATTTTATACTGTCACAAATTTTAATTGCGCCAGGGATTGCCTTTTCTATAGTAAATTATTCAAAAAATAATTTTATACTGTCGCAAATTTTAATTACGCCAGGGATTGACTTTTCTATAGTAAATTATTCAAAAAATAATTTTCAACTGTCACAAATTTTAATTACGCCAGGGATTGACTTTTCTATAGTTAATTATTCAAAAAATAATTTTATACTGTCGCGAATTTTAATTGCGCCAGGGATTGCCTTTTCTATAGTAAATTATTCAAAAACTAAATTTTTTACTGTCACAAATTTTAATTGCGCCAGGGATTGACTTTTCTATAGTAAATTATTCAAAAAATAATTTTATACTGTCGCAAATTTTAATTGCGCCAGGGATTGCCTTTTTCTATAGTAAATTTTTCAAAAAATAATTTTCAACTGTCGCAAATTTTATGTGCGCCAGGGATTGCCTTTTCTATAGTAATTTTTCAAAAACTAATTTTATACTGTCGCAAATTTTAATTGCGCCAGGGATTGCCTTTTATATAGTAAATTTTAAAAAACTAATTTTATACTGTCGCAAATTTTAATTACGCCAGGGATTGCCTTTTCTACAGTAAATTATTCAAAAAATAATTTTCTACTGTCACAAATTTTAATTGCGCAGGGATTGACTTTTCTATAGTAAATTATTCAAAAAATAATTTTCTACTGTCGCAAATTTTAAATATCCCAGGGATTGCCTTTTCTATAGTAAATTATTCAAAAACTAATTTTATACTGTCGCAAATTTTAATTGCGCCAGGGATTTGCCTTTTCTATAGTAAATTATTCAAAAAATAATTTATACTGTCGCAAATTTTAATTACGCCAGGGATTGCCTTTTATATAGTAAATTTTCAAAAACTAATTTTATACTGTCGCAAATTTTAAATATCCCAGGGATTGCCCTTTTCTACGTAAATTATTCAAAAAATAATTTTCAACTGTCACAAATTTTAATTGCGCCAGGGATTGCCTTTTCTATAGTAAATTATTCAAAAAATAATTTTCTACTGTCGCAAATTTTAAATATCCCAGGGATTGCCTTTTCTACAGTAAATTATTCAAAAAATAATTTTCAACTGTCACAAATTTTAATTGCGCCAGGGATTGCCTTTTCTATAGTAAATTATTCAAAAAATAATTTCTGACTGTCGCAAATTTTAAATATCCCAGGGATTGCCTTTTCTACAGTAAATTATTCAAAAAATAATTTCAACTGTCGCAAATTTTAATTACGCCAGGGATTGCCTTTTATATAGTAAATTTTTCAAAAACTAATTTTATACTGTCGCAAATTTTAATTGCGCCAGGATTGCCTTTTCTATAGTAAATTATTCAAAAATAATTTCTACTGTCGCAAATTTTAAATATCCCAGGGATTGCCTTTTCTACAGTAAATTATTCAAAAAATATTTTTCAACTGTCACAAATTTTAATTGCGCCAGGGATTGCCTTTTATATAGTAAATTTTTCAAAAACTAATTTTATACTGTCGCAAATTTTATGTGCGCCAGGGGATTGCCTTTCTTTTCTATAGTAAATTATTCAAAAAATAATTTTCAACTGTCACAAATTTTAATTGCGCCAGGATTGACTTTTCTATAGTAAATTATTCAAAAAATAATTTTTTACTGTCGCAAATTTTAATTGCGCCAGGGATTGCCTTTTCTATAGTAAATTATTCAAAAAATAATTTTCAACTGTCACAAATTTTAATTGCGCCAGGGATTGCCTTTTCTATAGTAAATTATTCAAAAAATAATTTTCTACTGTCACAAATTTTAATTGCGCCAGGGATTGACTTTTTCTATAGTAAATTATTCAAAAAATAATTTTTTACTGTCGCAAATTTTATGTGCGCCAGGGATTGCCTTTTCTATAGTAAATTATTCAAAAAATAATTTTCTACTGTCGCAAATTTTAATTACGCCAGGGATTGCCTTTTCTATAGTAAATTATTCAAAAAATAATTTTTTACTGTCGCAAATTTTATGTGCGCCAGGGATTGCCTTTTCTATAGTAAATTATTCAAAAAATAATTTTCAACTGTCACAAATTTTATGTGCGCCAGGGATTGCCTTTTCTATAGTAAATTATTCAAAAAATAATTTTTTACTGTCGCAAATTTTATGTGCGCCAGGGATTGCCTTTTCTATAGTAAATTATTCAAAAAATAATTTTTTACTGTCGCAAATTTTATGTGCGCCAGGGATTGCCTTTTCTATAGTAATTATTCAAAAAATAATTTTCTACTGTCGCAAATTTTAAATATCCAGGGATTGCCTTTTCTACAGTAAATTATTCAAAAAATAATTTCTACTGTCGCAAATTTTAATTACGCCAGGGATTGCCTTTTCTATAGTAAATTATTCAAAAAATAATTTTTTTACTGTCGCAAATTTTATGTGCGCCAGGGATTGCCTTTTCTATAGTAAATTATTCAAAAAATAATTTTCAACTGTCACAAATTTTATGTGCGCCAGGGATTGCCTTTTCTATAGTAAATTATTCAAAAAACTAATTTTTTACTGTCGCAAATTTTATGTGCGCCAGGGATTGCCTTTTCTATAGTAAATTATTCAAAAAATAATTTTCTACTGTCGCAAATTTTAAATATCCCAGGGATTGCCTTTTCTACAGTAAATTATTCAAAAAATAATTTTCAACTGTCACAAATTTTAATTGCGCCAGGGATTGACTTTTCTATAGTAAATTATTCAAAAAATAATTTTTTACTGTCGCAAATTTTATGTGCGCCAGGGATTGCCTTTTCTATAGTAAATTATTCAAAAAATAATTTCTACTGTCGCAAATTTTAAATATCCCAGGGATTGCCTTTTCTACAGTAAATTATTCAAAAATAATTTTCTACTGTCGCAAATTTTAATTACGCCAGGGATTGCCTTTTATATAGTAAATTTTTCAAAAACTAATTTTATACTGTCGCAAATTTTAATTGCGCCAGGGATTGCCTTTTCTATAGTAAATTATTCAAAAAATAATTTTCTACTGTCGCAAATTTTAATTGCGCCAGGGATTGCCTTTTCTATAGTAAATTATTCAAAAAATAATTTTCTACTGTCGCAAATTTTAATTGCGCCAGGGATTGCCTTTTCTATAGTAAATTATTCAAAAAATAATTTTCTACTGTCGCAAATTTTAATTGCGCCAGGGATTGCCTTTTCTATAGTAAATTATTCAAAAACTAATTTTATACTGTCGCAAATTTTAAATATCCCAGGGATTGCCTTTTCTATAGTAAATTATTCAAAAACTAATTTTATACTGTCGCAAATTTTAAATATCCCAGGGATTGCCTTTTCTATAGTAAATTATTCAAAAAATAATTTTCAACTGTCACAAATTTTAATTGCGCCAGGGATTGCCTTTTCTATAGTAAATTATTCAAAAACTAATTTTATACTGTCGCAAATTTTAAATATCCCAGGGATTGCCTTTTCTACAGTAAATTATTCAAAAAATAATTTTCAACTGTCACAAATTTTAATTGCGCCAGGGATTGCCTTTTCTATAGTAAATTTTTCAAAAACTAAATTTCTACTGTCGCAAATTTTAATTGCGCCAGGGATTGACTTTTCTATAGTAAATTATTCAAAAAATAATTTTATACTGTCGCAAATTTTAATTGCGCCAGGGATTGCCTTTTCTATAGTAAATTATTCAAAAAATAATTTTATACTGTCACAAATTTTAATTGCGCCAGGGATTGCCTTTTCTATAGTAAATTTTTCAAAAACTAATTTTATACTGTCGCAAATTTTAAATATCTCAGGGATTGCCTTTTATATAGTAAATTTTTCAAAAACTAATTTTATACTGTCGCAAATTTTATGTGCGCCAGGGATTGCCTTTTCTATAGTAAATTTTTCAAAAACTAATTTTATACTGTCCCAAATTTTATGTGCGCCAGGGATTGCCTTTTATATAGTAAATTTTTCAAAAACTAATTTTATACTGTCGCAAATTTTAATTGCGCCAGGGATTGCCTTTTCTATAGTAAATTATTCAAAAACTAATTTTATACTGTCACAAATTTTAATTGCGCCAGGGATTGCCTTTTCTATAGTAAATTATTCAAAAAATAATTTTATACTGTCGCAAATTTTAATTACGCCAGGGATTGCCTTTTATATAGTAAATTTTTCAAAAACTAATTTTATACTGTCGCAAATTTTAATTACGCCAGGGATTGCCTTTTCTATAGTAAATTATTCAAAAAATAATTTTATACTGTCACAAATTTTAATTGCGCCAGGGATTGCCTTTTCTATAGTAAATTATTCAAAAAATAATTTTATACTGTCGCAAATTTTAATTACGCCAGGGATTGCCTTTTCTATAGTAAATTATTCAAAAAATAATTTTATACTGTCGCAAATTTTAATTGCGCCAGGGATTGCCTTTTCTATAGTAAATTATTCAAAAAATAATTTTATACTGTCACAAATTTTAATTGCGCCAGGGATTGCCTTTTCTATAGTAAATTTTTCAAAAACTAATTTTATACTGTCGCAAATTTTAAATATCCCAGGGATTGCCTTTTATATAGTAAATTTTTCAAAAACTAATTTTATACTGTCGCAAATTTTAATTGCGCCAGGGATTGACTTTTCTATAGTAAATTATTCAAAAAATAATTTTATACTGTCGCAAATTTTAATTGCGCCAGGGATTGCCTTTTCTATAGTAAATTATTCAAAAAATAATTTTATACTGTCGCAAATTTTAATTGCGCCAGGGATTGACTTTTCTATAGTAAATTATTCAAAAAATAATTTTATACTGTCGCAAATTTTATGTGCGCCAGGGATTGCCTTTTCTATAGTAAATTATTCAAAAAATAATTTTCTACTGTCGCAAATTTTAATTGCGCCAGGGATTGCCTTTTCTATAGTAAATTATTCAAAAAATAATTTTCAACTGTCGCAAATTTTATGTGCGCCAGGGATTGCCTTTTATATAGTAAATTTTTCAAAAAATAATTTTATACTGTCGCAAATTTTAATTACGCCAGGGATTGCCTTTTATATAGTAAATTTTTCAAAAACTAATTTTCAACTGTCACAAATTTTAATTGCGCCAGGGATTGCCTTTTCTATAGTAAATTTTTCAAAAACTAATTTTCTACTGTCGCAAATTTTAATTGCGCCAGGGATTGACTTTTCTATAGTAAATTATTCAAAAAATAATTTTTTACTGTCGCAAATTTTATGTGCGCCAGGGATTGCCTTTTCTATAGTAAATTATTCAAAAAATAATTTTATACTGTCGCAAATTTTAATTACGCCAGGGATTGCCTTTTATATAGTAAATTTTTCAAAAACTAATTTTATACTGTCGCAAATTTTAATTACGCCAGGGATTGCCTTTTCTATAGTAAATTATTCAAAAAATAATTTTATACTGTCGCAAATTTTAATTGCGCCAGGGATTGCCTTTTCTATAGTAAATTATTCAAAAAATAATTTTATACTGTCGCAAATTTTAATTACGTCAGGGATTGCCTTTTATATAGTAAATTTTTCAAAAACTAATTTTATACTGTCGCAAATTTTATGTGCGCCAGGGATTGCCTTTTCTATAGTAAATTTTTCAAAAACTAATTTTATACTGTCGCAAATTTTATGTGCGCCAGGGATTGCCTTTTATATAGTAAATTATTCAAAAAATAATTTTATACTGTCGCAAATTTTAATTACGCCAGGGATTGCCTTTTCTATAGTAAATTATTCAAAAAATAATTTTCTACTGTCGCAAATTTTAATTGCGCCAGGGATTGCCTTTTCTATAGTAAATTATTCAAAAAATAATTTTATACTGTCGCAAATTTTAATTGCGCCAGGGATTGACTTTTCTATAGTAAATTATTCAAAAAATAATTTTATACTGTCGCAAATTTTATGTGCGCCAGGGATTGCCTTTTCTATAGTAAATTATTCAAAAAATAATTTTCTACTGTCGCAAATTTTAATTGCGCCAGGGATTGCCTTTTCTATAGTAAATTATTCAAAAAATAATTTTCAACTGTCACAAATTTTATGTGCGCCAGGGATTGCCTTTTCTATAGTAAATTATTCAAAAAATAATTTTCTACTGTCGCAAATTTTAAATATCCCAGGGATTGCCTTTTCTACAGTAAATTATTCAAAAAATAATTTTCAACTGTCACAAATTTTAATTGCGCCAGGGATTGCCTTTTCTATAGTAAATTTTTCAAAAACTAATTTTCTACTGTCGCAAATTTTAATTGCGCCAGGGATTGACTTTTCTATAGTAAATTATTCAAAAAATAATTTTTTACTGTCGCAAATTTTATGTGCGCCAGGGATTGCCTTTTCTATAGTAAATTATTCAAAAAATAATTTTCTACTGTCGCAAATTTTAATTGCGCCAGGGATTGACTTTTCAATAGTAAATTATTCAAAAAATAATTTTATACTGTCGCAAATTTTAATTGCGCCAGGGATTGCCTTTTCTATAGTAAATTATTCAAAAAATAATTTTATACTGTCACAAATTTTAATTGCGCCAGGGATTGCCTTTTCTATAGTAAATTTTTCAAAAACTAATTTTATACTGTCGCAAATTTTAAATATCCCAGGGATTGCCTTTTATATAGTAAATTTTTCAAAAACTAATTTTATACTGTCGCAAATTTTAATTACGCCAGGGATTGCCTTTTCTATAGTAAATTTTTCAAAAACTAATTTTATACTGTCGCAAATTTTAATTGCGCCAGGGATTGCCTTTTCTATAGTAAATTATTCAAAAACTAATTTTATACTGTCACAAATTTTAATTGCGCCAGGGATTGCCTTTTCTATAGTAAATTATTCAAAAAATAATTTTATACTGTCGCAAATTTTAATTACGCCAGGGATTGCCTTTTATATAGTAAATTTTTCAAAAACTAATTTTATACTGTCGCAAATTTTAATTACGCCAGGGATTGCCTTTTATATAGTAAATTTTTCAAAAACTAATTTTATACTGTCGCAAATTTTAATTGCGCCAGGGATTGCCTTTTCTACAGTAAATTATTCAAAAAATAATTTTATACTGTCGCAAATTTTAATTGCGCCAGGGATTGCCTTTTCTATAGTAAATTATTCAATAAATAATTTTCTACTGTCGCAAATTTTAAATATCCCAGGGATTGCCTTTTCTACAGTAAATTATTCAAAAAATAATTTTCAACTGTCACAAATTTTAATTGCGCCAGGGATTGCCTTTTCTATAGTAAATTTTTCAAAAACTAATTTTCTACTGTCGCAAATTTTAATTGCGCCAGGGATTGACTTTTCTATAGTAAATTATTCAAAAAATAATTTTTTACTGTCGCAAATTTTATGTGCGCCAGGGATTGCCTTTTCTATAGTAAATTATTCAAAAAATAATTTTCTACTGTCGCAAATTTTAATTGCGCCAGGGATTGACTTTTCTATAGTAAATTATTCAAAAAATAATTTTATACTGTCGCAAATTTTAATTGCGCCAGGGATTGCCTTTTCTATAGTAAATTATTCAAAAAATAATTTTATACTGTCACAAATTTTAATTACGCCAGGGATTGCCTTTTATATAGTAAATTTTTCAAAAACTAATTTTATACTGTCGCAAATTTTAATTACGCCAGGGATTGCCTTTTATATAGTAAATTTTTCAAAAACTAATTTTATACTGTCGCAAATTTTAATTGCGCCAGGGATTGCCTTTTCTATAGTAAATTTTTCAAAAACTAATTTTATACTGTCGCAAATTTTAATTGCGCCAGGGATTGCCTTTTCTATAGTAAATTATTCAAAAAATAATTTTCTACTGTCGCAAATTTTAAATATCCCAGGGATTGCCTTTTCTACAGTAAATTATTCAAAAAATAATTTTCAACTGTCACAAATTTTAATTGCGCCAGGGATTGCCTTTTCTATAGTAAATTTTTCAAAAACTAATTTTCTACTGTCGCAAATTTTAATTGCGCCAGGGATTGACTTTTCTATAGTAAATTATTCAAAAAATAATTTTTTACTGTCGCAAATTTTATGTGCGCCAGGGATTGCCTTTTCTATAGTAAATTATTCAAAAAATAATTTTCTACTGTCGCAAATTTTAATTGCGCCAGGGATTGACTTTTCTATAGTAAATTATTCAAAAAATAATTTTATACTGTCGCAAATTTTAATTGCGCCAGGGATTGCCTTTTCTATAGTAAATTATTCAAAAAATAATTTTATACTGTCACAAATTTTAATTGCGCCAGGGATTGCCTTTTCTATAGTAAATTTTTCAAAAACTAATTTTATACTGTCGCAAATTTTAAATATCCCAGGGATTGCCTTTTATATAGTAAATTTTTCAAAAACTAATTTTATACTGTCGCAAATTTTAATTGCGCCAGGGATTGACTTTTCTATAGTAAATTATTCAAAAAATAATTTTATACTGTCGCAAATTTTAATTGCGCCAGGGATTGCCTTTTCTATAGTAAATTATTCAAAAAATAATTTTATACTGTCGCAAATTTTAATTGCGCCAGGGATTGACTTTTCTATAGTAAATTATTCAAAAAATAATTTTATACTGTCGCAAATTTTATGTGCGCCAGGGATTGCCTTTTCTATAGTAAATTATTCAAAAAATAATTTTCTACTGTCGCAAATTTTAATTGCGCCAGGGATTGCCTTTTCTATAGTAAATTATTCAAAAAATAATTTTCAACTGTCACAAATTTTATGTGCGCCAGGGATTGCCTTTTATATAGTAAATTTTTCAAAAAATAATTTTATACTGTCGCAAATTTTAATTACGCCAGGGATTGCCTTTTATATAGTAAATTTTTCAAAAACTAATTTTATACTGTCGCAAATTTTATGTGCGCCAGGGATTGCCTTTTATATAGTAAATTATTCAAAAAATAATTTTCTACTGTCGCAAATTTTAAATATCCCAGGGATTGCCTTTTCTACAGTAAATTACTCAAAAAATAATTTTCAACTGTCACAAATTTTAATTGCGCCAGGGATTGACTTTTCTATAGTAAATTATTCAAAAAATAATTTTTTACTGTCGCAAATTTTATGTGCGCCAGGGATTGCCTTTTCTATAGTAAATTATTCAAAAACTAATTTTATACTGTCGCTAATTTTAATTACGCCAGGGATTGCCTTTTATATAGTAAATTATTCAAAAACTAATTTTATACTGTCACAAATTTTAAATATCCCAGGGATTGCCTTTTCTACAGTAAATTATTCAAAAAATAATTTTCTACTGTCGCAAATTTTAATTACGCCAGGGATTGCCTTTTATATAGTAAATTATTCAAAAAATAATTTTCTACTGTCGCAAATTTTAAATATCCCAGGGATTGCCTTTTCTACAGTAAATTATTCAAAAAATAATTTTCAACTGTCACAAATTTTAATTGCGCCAGGGATTGCCTTTTCTATAGTAAATTTTTCAAAAACTAATTTTCTACTGTCGCAAATTTTAATTGCGCCAGGGATTGACTTTTCTATAGTAAATTATTCAAAAAATAATTTTTTACTGTCGCAAATTTTATGTGCGCCAGGGATTGCCTTTTCTATAGTAAATTATTCAAAAAATAATTTTCTACTGTCGCAAATTTTAATTGCGCCAGGGATTGACTTTTCTATAGTAAATTATTCAAAAAATAATTTTATACTGTCGCAAATTTTAATTGCGCCAGGGATTGCCTTTTCTATAGTAAATTATTCAAAAAATAATTTTATACTGTCACAAATTTTAATTGCGCCAGGGATTGCCTTTTCTATAGTAAATTTTTCAAAAACTAATTTTATACTGTCGCAAATTTTAAATATCCCAGGGATTGCCTTTTATATAGTAAATTTTTCAAAAACTAATTTTATACTGTCGCAAATTTTAATTACGCCAGGGATTGCCTTTTCTATAGTAAATTATTCAAAAAATAATTTTATACTGTCACAAATTTTAATTGCGCCAGGGATTGCCTTTTCTATAGTAAATTATTCAAAAAATAATTTTTTACTGTCGCAAATTTTATGTGCGCCAGGGATTGCCTTTTCTATAGTAAATTATTCAAAAAATAATTTTATACTGTCGCAAATTTTAATTGCGCCAGGGATTGCCTTTTCTATAGTAAATTATTCAAAAAATAATTTTATACTGTCACAAATTTTAATTGCGCCAGGGATTGCCTTTTCTATAGTAAATTTTTCAAAAACTAATTTTATACTGTCGCAAATTTTAAATATCCCAGGGATTGCCTTTTATATAGTAAATTTTTCAAAAACTAATTTTCTACTGTCGCAAATTTTAATTGCGCCAGGGATTGACTTTTCTATAGTAAATTATTCAAAAAATAATTTTTTACTGTCGCAAATTTTATGTGCGCCAGGGATTGCCTTTTCTATAGTAAATTATTCAAAAAATAATTTTCTACTGTCGCAACTTTTAATTGCGCCAGGGATTGCCTTTTCTATAGTAAATTATTCAAAAAATAATTTTCTACTGTCGCAAATTTTAATTACGCCAGGGAATGCCTTTTATATAGTAAATTTTTCAAAAACTAATTTTATACTGTCGCAAATTTTAATTACGCCAGGGATTGCCTTTTATATAGTAAATTTTTCAAAAACTAATTTTATACTGTCGCAAATTTTAATTACGCCAGGGATTGCCTTTTATATAGTAAATTTTTCAAAAACTAATTTTATACTGTCGCAAATTTTATGTGCGCCAGGGATTGCCTTTTCTATAGTAAATTATTCAAAAAATAATTTTATACTGTCGCAAATTTTAATTACGCCAGGGATTGCCTTTTATATAGTAAATTTTTCAAAAACTAATTTTATACTGTCGCAAATTTTATGTGCGCCAGGGATTGCCTTTTCTATAGTAAATTTTTCAAAAACTAATTTTATACTGTCGCAAATTTTAAATATCCCAGGGATTGCCTTTTCTATAGTAAATTATTCAAAAACTAATTTTCTACTGTCGCAAATTTTAATTGCGCCAGGGATTGCCTTTTATATAGTAAATTTTTCAAAAACTAATTTTATACTGTCACAAATTTTATGTGCGCCAGGGATTGCCTTTTCTATAGTAAATTATTCAAAAACTAATTTTATACTGTCACAAATTTTAATTGCGCCAGGGATTGCCTTTTCTATAGTAAATTATTCAAAAAATAATTTTCTACTGTCGCAAATTTTAAATATCCCAGGGATTGCCTTTTCTATAGTAAATTATTCAAAAAATAATTTTCTACTGTCGCAAATTTTAATTGCGCCAGGGATTGACTTTTCTATAGTAAATTATTCAAAAAATAATTTTATACTGTCGCAAATTTTAATTGCGCCAGGGATTGCCTTTTCTATAGTAAATTATTCAAAAAATAATTTTATACTGTCACAAATTTTAATTGCGCCAGGGATTGCCTTTTCTATAGTAAATTTTTCAAAAACTAATTTTATACTGTCGCAAATTTTAAATATCCCAGGGATTGCCTTTTATATAGTAAATTTTTCAAAAACTAATTTTATACTGTCGCAAATTTTAATTACGCCAGGGATTGCCTTTTCTATAGTAAATTTTTCAAAAACTAATTTTATACTGTCGCAAATTTTAATTGCGCCAGGGATTGCCTTTTCTATAGTAAATTATTCAAAAACTAATTTTATACTGTCACAAATTTTAATTGCGCCAGGGATTGCCTTTTCTATAGTAAATTTTTCAAAAAATAATTTTCAACTGTCACAAATTTTAATTGCGCCAGGGATTGCCTTTTCTATAGTAAATTATTCAAAAAATAATTTTCTACTGTCGCAAATTTTAAATATCCCAGGGATTGCCTTTTCTACAGTAAATTATTCAAAAAATAATTTTCAACTGTCACAAATTTTAATTGCGCCAGGGATTGCCTTTTCTATAGTAAATTTTTCAAAAAATAATTTTCAACTGTCACAAATTTTAATTGCGCCAGGGATTGCCTTTTCTATAGTAAATTATTCAAAAAATAATTTTCTACTGTCGCAAATTTTAAATATCCCAGGGATTGCCTTTTCTACAGTAAATTATTCAAAAAATAATTTTCAACTGTCACAAATTTTAATTGCGCCAGGGATTGACTTTTCTATAGTAAATTATTCAAAAAATAATTTTTTACTGTCGCAAATTTTATGTGCGCCAGGGATTGCCTTTTCTATAGTAAATTATTCAAAAAATAATTTTCTACTGTCGCAAATTTTAAATATCCCAGGGATTGCCTTTTCTACAGTAAATTATTCAAAAAATAATTTTCTACTGTCGCAAATTTTAATTACGCCAGGGATTGCCTTTTATATAGTAAATTTTTCAAAAACTAATTTTATACTGTCGCAAATTTTAATTGCGCCAGGGATTGCCTTTTCTATAGTAAATTATTCAAAAAATAATTTTCTACTGTCGCAAATTTTAATTGCGCCAGGGATTGCCTTTTCTATAGTAAATTATTCAAAAAATAATTTTCTACTGTCGCAAATTTTAATTGCGCCAGGGATTGCCTTTTCTATAGTAAATTATTCAAAAAATAATTTTCTACTGTCGCAAATTTTAATTGCGCCAGGGATTGCCTTTTCTATAGTAAATTATTCAAAAACTAATTTTATACTGTCGCAAATTTTAAATATCCCAGGGATTGCCTTTTCTATAGTAAATTATTCAAAAACTAATTTTATACTGTCGCAAATTTTAAATATCCCAGGGATTGCCTTTTCTATAGTAAATTATTCAAAAAATAATTTTCAACTGTCACAAATTTTAATTGCGCCAGGGATTGCCTTTTCTATAGTAAATTATTCAAAAACTAATTTTATACTGTCGCAAATTTTAAATATCCCAGGGATTGCCTTTTCTACAGTAAATTATTCAAAAACTAATTTTATACTGTCGCAAATTTTAAATATCCCAGGGATTGCCTTTTCTACAGTAAATTATTCAAAAAATAATTTTATACTGTCGCAAATTTTAATTACGCCAGGGATTGCCTTTTCTATAGTAAATTTTTCAAAAACTAATTTTCTACTGTCGCAAATTTTAATTGCGCCAGGGATTGACTTTTCTATAGTAAATTATTCAAAAAATAATTTTATACTGTCGCAAATTTTAATTGCGCCAGGGATTGCCTTTTCTATAGTAAATTATTCAAAAAATAATTTTATACTGTCACAAATTTTAATTGCGCCAGGGATTGCCTTTTCTATAGTAAATTTTTCAAAAACTAATTTTATACTGTCGCAAATTTTAAATATCCCAGGGATTGCCTTTTATATAGTAAATTTTTCAAAAACTAATTTTATACTGTCGCAAATTTTAAATATCCCAGGGATTGCCTTTTCTATAGTAAATTATTCAAAAACTAATTTTATACTGTCGCAAATTTTAAATATCCCAGGGATTGCCTTTTCTATAGTAAATTATTCAAAAAATAATTTTATACTGTCGCAAATTTTAATTGCGCCAGGGATTGCCTTTTCTATAGTAAATTATTCAAAAAATAATTTTATACTGTCGCAAATTTTAATTACGCCAGGGATTGCCTTTTATATAGTAAATTTTTCAAAAACTAATTTTATACTGTCGCAAATTTTAATTACGCCAGGGATTGCCTTTTATATAGTAAATTTTTCAAAAACTAATTTTATACTGTCGCAAATTTTAATTACGCCAGGGATTGCCTTTTCTATAGTAAATTTTTCAAAAACTAATTTTCTACTGTCGCAAATTTTAATTGCGCCAGGGATTGCCTTTTCTATAGTAAATTATTCAAAAACTAATTTTATACTGTCACAAATTTTAATTGCGCCAGGGATTGCCTTTTCTATAGTAAATTATTCAAAAAATAATTTTATACTGTCGCAAATTTTAATTACGCCAGGGATTGCCTTTTATATAGTAAATTTTTCAAAAACTAATTTTATACTGTCGCAAATTTTAATTACGCCAGGGATTGCCTTTTATATAGTAAATTTTTCAAAAACTAATTTTATACTGTCGCAAATTTTAATTACGCCAGGGATTGCCTTTTCTATAGTAAATTATTCAAAAACTAATTTTATACTGTCGCAAATTTTAATTACGCCAGGGATTGCCTTTTATATAGTAAATTTTTCAAAAACTAATTTTATACTGTCGCAAATTTTAATTACGCCAGGGATTGCCTTTTATATAGTAAATTTTTCAAAAACTAATTTTATACTGTCGCAAATTTTAATTACGCCAGGGATTGACTTTTCTATAGTAAATTTTTCAAAAACTAATTTTATACTGTCGCAAATTTTATGTGCGCCAGGGATTGCCTTTTCTATAGTAAATTATTCAAAAAATAATTTTCTACTGTCGCAAATTTTAATTGCGCCAGGGATTGCCTTTTCTATAGTAAATTATTCAAAAACTAATTTTATACTGTCGCAAATTTTAAATATCCCAGGGATTGCCTTTTCTACAGTAAATTATTCAAAAAATAATTTTATACTGTCGCAAATTTTAATTACGCCAGGGATTGCCTTTTCTATAGTAAATTTTTCAAAAACTAATTTTCTACTGTCGCAAATTTTAATTGCGCCAGTGATTGACTTTTCTATAGTAAATTATTCAAAAAATAATTTTATACTGTCGCAAATTTTAATTGCGCCAGGGATTGCCTTTTCTATAGTAAATTATTCAAAAAATAATTTTATACTGTCACAAATTTTAATTGCGCCAGGGATTGCCTTTTCTATAGTAAATTTTTCAAAAACTAATTTTATACTGTCGCAAATTTTAAATATCCCAGGGATTGCCTTTTCTATAGTAAATTATTCAAAAACTAATTTTATACTGTCGCAAATTTTAAATATCCCAGGGATTGCCTTTTCTACAGTAAATTATTCAAAAAATAATTTTATACTGTCACAAATTTTAATTGCGCCAGGGATTGCCTTTTCTATAGTAAATTATTCAAAAAATAATTTTATACTGTCGCAAATTTTAATTACGCCAGGGATTGCCTTTTATATAGTAAATTTTTCAAAAACTAATTTTATACTGTCGCAAATTTTAATTACGCCAGGGATTGCCTTTTATATAGTAAATTTTTCAAAAACTAATTTTATACTGTCGCAAATTTTAATTACGCCAGGGATTGCCTTTTCTATAGTAAATTTTTCAAAAACTAATTTTATACTGTCGCAAATTTTAATTACGCCAGGGATTGCCTTTTATATAGTAAATTTTTCAAAAACTAATTTTATACTGTCGCAAATTTTAATTACGCCAGGGATTGCCTTTTATATAGTAAATTTTTCAAAAAATAATTTTATACTGTCGCAAATTTTAATTACGCCAGGGATTGCCTTTTCTATAGTAAATTATTCAAAAACTAATTTTATACTGTCGCAAATTTTAATTACGCCAGGGATTGCCTTTTATATAGTAAATTTTTCAAAAACTAATTTTATACTGTCGCAAATTTTAATTACGCCAGGGATTGCCTTTTATATAGTAAATTTTTCAAAAACTAATTTTATACTGTCGCAAATTTTAATTACGCCAGGGATTGACTTTTCTATAGTAAATTTTTCAAAAACTAATTTTATACTGTCGCAAATTTTATGTGCGCCAGGGATTGCCTTTCTATAGTAAATTATTCAAAAAATAATTTTCTACTGTCGCAAATTATAATTGCGCCAGGGATTGCCTTTTCTATAGTAAATTATTCAAAAACTAATTTTATACTGTCGCAAATTTTAAATATCCCAGGGATTGCCTTTTCTACAGTAAATTATTCAAAAAATAATTTTATACTGTCGCAAATTTTAATTACGCCAGGGATTGCCTTTTCTATAGTAAATTTTTCAAAAACTAATTTTCTACTGTCGCAAATTTTAATTGCGCCAGGGATTGACTTTTCTATAGTAAATTATTCAAAAAATAATTTTATACTGTCGCAAATTTTAATTGCGCCAGGGATTGCCTTTTCTATAGTAAATTATTCAAAAAATAATTTTATACTGTCACAAATTTTAATTGCGCCAGGGATTGCCTTTTCTATAGTAAATTTTTCAAAAACTAATTTTATACTGTCGCAAAATTTAAATATCCCAGGGATTGCCTTTTATATAGTAAATTTTTCAAAAACTAATTTTATACTGTCACAAATTTTAATTACGCCAGGGATTGCCTTTTCTATAGTAAATTATTCAAAAAATAATTTTCAACTGTCACAAATTTCAATTGCGCCAGGGATTGCCTTTTATATAGTAAATTTTTCAAAAACTAATTTTATACTGTCGCAAATTTTATGTGCGCCAGGGATTGCCTTTTCTATAGTAAATTATTCAAAAAATAATTTTCAACTGTCACAAATTTTAATTGCGCCAGGGATTGCCTTTTCTATAGTAAATTATTCAAAAAATAATTTTATACTGTCGCAAATTTTAATTGCGCCAGGGATTGCCTTTTCTATAGTAAATTATTCAAAAAATAATTTTATACTGTCACAAATTTTAATTGCGCCAGGGATTGCCTTTTCTATAGTAAATTTTTCAAAAACTAATTTTATACTGTCGCAAATTTTAAATATCCCAGGGATTGCCTTTTATATAGTAAATTTTTCAAAAACTAATTTTATACTGTCGCAAATTTTATGTGCGCCAGGGATTGCCTTTTCTATAGTAAATTATTCAAAAAATAATTTTCTACTGTCGCAAATTTTAATTGCGCCAGGGATTGCCTTTTCTATAGTAAATTATTCAAAAACTAATTTTATACTGTCGCAAATTTTAATTGCGCCAGCGATTGCCTTTTCTATAGTAAATTATTCAAAAAATAATTTTATACTGTCACAAATTTTAATTGCGCCAGGGATTGCCTTTTCTATAGTAAATTTTTCAAAAACTAATTTTATACTGTCGCAAATTTTAAATATCCCAGGGATTGCCTTTTATATAGTAAATTTTTCAAAAACTAATTTTATACTGTCGCAAATTTTATGTGCGCCAGGGATTGCCTTTTCTATAGTAAATTATTCAAAAAATAATTTTCTACTGTCGCAAATTTTAATTGCGCCAGGGATTGCCTTTTCTATAGTAAATTATTCAAAAACTAATTTTATACTGTCGCAAATTTTAATTGCGCCAGGGATTGCCTTTTATATAGTAAATTTTTCAAAAAATAATTTTATACTGTCGCAAATTTTAATTACGCCAGGGATTGCCTTTTATATAGTAAATTTTTCAAAAACTAATTTTATACTGTCGCAAATTTTAATTACGCCAGGGATTGCCTTTTCTATAGTAAATTATTCAAAAAATAATTTTATACTGTCGCAAATTTTATGTGCGCCAGGGATTGCCTTTTCTATAGTAAATTATTCAAAAAATAATTTTATACTGTCGCAAATTTTAATTACGCCAGGGATTGACTTTTCTATAGTAAATTATTCAAAAAATAATTTTATACTGTCGCAAATTTTATGTGCGCCAGGGATTGCCTTTTCTATAGTAAATTATTCAAAAAATAATTTTCTACTGTCGCAAATTTTAATTGCGCCAGGGATTGACTTTTCTATAGTAAATTATTCAAAAAATAATTTTATACTGTCGCAAATTTTAATTACGCCAGGGATTGCCTTTTATATAGTAAATTTTTCAAAAACTAATTTTATACTGTCGCAAATTTTAATTACGCCAGGGATTGCCTTTTCTATAGTAAATTATTCAAAAAATAATTTTATACTGTCGCAAATTTTATGTGCGCCAGGGATTGCCTTTTCTATAGTAAATTATTCAAAAAATAATTTTATACTGTCGCAAATTTTAATTACGCCAGGGATTGACTTTTCTATAGTAAATTATTCAAAAAATAATTTTTTACTGTCGCAAATTTTATGTGCGCCAGGGATTGCCTTTTCTATAGTAAATTATTCAAAAAATAATTTTATACTGTCGCAAATTTTATGTGCGCCAGGGATTGCCTTTTCTATAGTAAATTATTCAAAAAATAATTTTTTACTGTCGCAAATTTTATGTGCGCCAGGGATTGCCTTTTCTATAGTAAATTATTCAAAAAATAATTTTCAACTGTCACAAATTTTAATTGCGCCAGGGATTGCCTTTTCTATAGTAAATTATTCAAAAAATAATTTTTTACTGTCGCAAATTTTAATTGCGCCAGGGATTGCCTTTTCTATAGTAAATTATTCAAAAAATAATTTTTTACTGTCGCAAATTTTATGTGCGCCAGGGATTGCCTTTTCTATAGTAAATTATTCAAAAAATAATTTTATACTGTCGCAAATTTTAATTAAGCCAGGGATTGCCTTTTATATAGTAAATTTTTCAAAAACTAATTTTATACTGTCGCAAATTTTAATTACGCCAGGGATTGCCTTTTCTATAGTAAATTTTTCAAAAACTAATTTTCAACTGTCACAAATTTTAATTGCGCCAGGGATTGCCTTTTCTATAGTAAATTATTCAAAAACTAATTTTTTACTGTCGCAAATTTTATGTGCGCCAGGGATTGACCTTTCTATAGTAAATTATTCAAAAAATAATTTTATACTGTCACAAATTTTATGTGCGCCAGGGATTGCCTTTTATATAGTAAATTTTTCAAAAACTAATTTTATACTGTCGCAAATTTTATGTGCGCCAGGGATTGCCTTTTCTATAGTAAATTATTCAAAAAATAATTTTCAACTGTCACAAATTTTAATTACGCCAGGGATTGCCTTTTCTATAGTAAATTATTCAAAAAATAATTTTCAACTGTCACAAATTTTATGTGCGCCAGGGATTGCCTTTTCTATAGTAAATTATTCAAAAACTAATTTTCAACTGTCACAAATTTTAATTGCGCCAGGGATTGCCTTTTATATAGTAAATTATTCAAAAACTAATTTTATACTGTCGCAAATTTTAAATATCCCAGGGATTGCCTTTTATATAGTAAATTATTCAAAAAATAATTTTCAACTGTCACAAATTTTAATTGCGCCAGGGATTGCCTTTTCTATAGTAAATTATTCAAAAAATAATTTTATACTGTCGCAAATTTTAATTGCGCCAGGGATTGACTTTTCTATAGTAAATTATTCAAAAAATAATTTTCAACTGTCGCAAATTTTAATTACGCCAGGGATTGCCTTTTCTATAGTAAATTATTCAAAAAATAATTTTATACTGTCGCAAATTTTATGTGCGCCAGGGATTGCCTTTTCTATAGTAAACTTTTCAAAAACTAATTTTATACTGTCGCAAATTTTAATTACGCCAGGGATTGACTTTTCTATAGTAAATTATTCAAAAAATAATTTTCAACTGTCACAAATTTTAATTACGCCAGGGATTGACTTTTCTATAGTAAATTATTCAAAAAATAATTTTATACTGTCGCAAATTTTAAATATCCCAGGGATTGCCTTTTATATAGTAAATTTTTCAAAAACTAATTTTATACTGTCGCAAATTTTATGTGCGCCAGGGATTGCCTTTTCTATAGTAAATTATTCAAAAAATAATTTTATACTGTCGCAAATTTTAATTACGCCAGGGATTGCCTTTTCTATAGTAAATTATTCAAAAAATAATTTTCTACTGTCGCAAATTTTAATTGCGCCAGGGATTGCCTTTTCTATAGTAAATTATTCAAAAAATAATTTTATACTGTCGCAAATTTTAATTACGCCAGGGATTGCCTTTTCTATAGTAAATTATTCAAAAACTAATTTTATACTGTCGCAAATTTTAATTACGCCAGGGATTGCCTTTTATATAGTAAATTTTTCAAAAACTAATTTTATACTGTCGCAAATTTTAATTACGCCAGGGATTGACTTTTCTATAGTAAATTATTCAAAAACTAATTTTATACTGTCGCAAATTTTAATTACGCCAGGGATTGCCTTTTCTATAGTAAATTATTCAAAAAATAATTTTCTACTGTCGCAAATTTTAAATATCCCAGGGATTGCCTTTTCTACAGTAAATTATTCAAAAAATAATTTTCTACTGTCGCAAATTTTAATTACGCCAGGGATTGCCTTTTCTATAGTAAATTATTCAAAAAATAATTTTATACTGTCGCAAATTTTATGTGCGCCAGGGATTGCCTTTTCTATAGTAAATTATTCAAAAAATAATTTTCAACTGTCACAAATTTTAATTGCGCCAGGGATTGCCTTTTCTATAGTAAATTATTCAAAAACTAATTTTATACTGTCGCAAATTTTATGTGCGCCAGGGATTGCCTTTTCTATAGTAAATTATTCAAAAAATAATTTTCAACTGTCACAAATTTTAATTGCGCCAGGGATTGACTTTTCTATAGTAAATTATTCAAAAAATAATTTTTTACTGTCGCAAATTTTAATTACGCCAGGGATTGCCTTTTCTATAGTAAATAATTCAAAAAATAATTTTATACTGTCGCAAATTTTATGTGCGCCAGGAATTGCCTTTTCTATAGTAAATTTTTCAAAAACTAATTTTATACTGTCGCAAATTTTATGTGCGCCAGGGATTGCCTTTTCTATAGTAAATTTTTCAAAAACTAATTTTATACTGTCGCAAATTTTAATTACGCCAGGGATTGACTTTTCTATAGTAAATTTTTCAAAAACTAATTTTCTACTGTCGCAAATTTTAAATATCCCAGGGATTGCCTTTTCTATAGTAAATTATTCAAAAAATAATTTTATACTGTCGCAAATTTTAATTACGCCAGGGATTGCCTTTTATATAGTAAATTTTTCAAAAACTAATTTTATACTGTCGCAAATTTTAATTACGCCAGGGATTGCCTTTTCTATAGTAAATTATTCAAAAAATAATTTTATACTGTCGCAAATTTTATGTGCGCCAGGGATTGCCTTTTCTATAGTAAATTTTTCAAAAACTAATTTTATACTGTCACAAATTTTAATTGCGCCAGGGATTGCCTTTTCTATAGTAAATTATTCAAAAAATAATTTTCAACTGTCACAAATTTTAATTGCGCCAGGGATTGCCTTTTCTATAGTAAATTATTCAAAAAATAATTTTCAACTGTCACAAATTTTATGTGCGCCAGGGATTGCCTTTTCTATAGTAAATTATTCAAAAAATAATTTTCTACTGTCGCAAATTTTAATTACGCCAGGGATTGCCTTTTATATAGTAAATTTTTCAAAAACTAATTTTATACTGTCGCAAATTTTAATTACGCCAGGGATTGCCTTTTCTATAGTAAATTATTCAAAAAATAATTTTATACTGTCGCAAATTTTATGTGCGCCAGGGATTGCCTTTTCTATAGTAAATTATTCAAAAAATAATTTTCAACTGTCGCAAATTTTAATTGCGCCAGGGATTGACTTTTCTATAGTAAATTATTCAAAAAATAATTTTCAACTGTCACAAATTTTAATTACGCCAGGGATTGACTTTTCTATAGTAAATTATTCAAAAACTAATTTTATACTGTCGCAAATTTTATGTGCGCCAGGGATTGCCTTTTCTATAGTAAATTATTCAAAAAATAATTTTCAACTGTCACAAATTTTAATTGCGCCAGGGATTGCCTTTTCTATAGTAAATTATTCAAAAAATAATTTTCTACTGTCGCAAATTTTAATTACGCCAGGGATTGCCTCTTCTATAGTAAATTTTTCAAAAACTAATTTTATACTGTCGCAAATTTTATGTGCGCCAGGGATTGCCTTTTATATAGTAAATTATTCAAAAACTAATTTTATACTGTCACAAATTTTAATTGCGCCAGGGATTGCCTTTTCTATAGTAAATTTTTCAAAAACTAATTTTATACTGTCGCAAATTTTAAATATCCCAGGGATTGCCTTTTATATAGTAAATTATTCAAAAAATTATTTTCTACTGTCGCAAATTTTAATTACGCCAGGGATTGCCTTTTCTATAGTAAATTTTTCAAAAACTAATTTTATACTGTCGCAAATTTTATGTGCGCCAGGGATTGCCTTTTATATAGTAAATTTTTCAAAAACTAATTTTATACTGTCACAAATTTTAATTGCGCCAGGGATTGCCTTTTCTATAGTAAATTATTCAAAAAATAATTTTCAACTGTCACAAATTTTAATTGCGCCAGGGATTGACTTTTCTATAGTAAATTTTTCAAAAACTAATTTTCAACTGTCACAAATTTTAAATATCCCAGGGATTGCCTTTTCTATAGTAAATTATTCAAAAAATAATTTTTTACTGTCGCAAATTTTAATTGCGCCAGGGATTGCCTTTTCTATAGTAAATTATTCAAAAAATAATTTTTTACTGTCGCAAATTTTATGTGCGCCAGGGATTGCCTTTTCTATAGTAAATTATTCAAAAAATAATTTTATACTGTCGCAAATTTTAATTACGCCAGGGATTGCCTTTTATATAGTAAATTTTTCAAAAACTAATTTTATACTGTCGCAAATTTTAATTACGCCAGGGATTGCCTTTTCTATAGTAAATTTTTCAAAAACTAATTTTCAACTGTCACAAATTTTAATTGCGCCAGGGATTGCCTTTTCTATAGTAAATTATTCAAAAACTAATTTTTTACTGTCGCAAATTTTATGTGCGCCAGGGATTGACTTTTCTATAGTAAATTATTCAAAAAATAATTTTATACTGTCACAAATTTTATGTGCGCCAGGGATTGCCTTTTATATAGTAAATTTTTCAAAAACTAATTTTATACTGTCGCAAATTTTATGTGCGCCAGGGATTGCCTTTTCTATAGTAAATTATTCAAAAAATAATTTTCAACTGTCACAAATTTTAATTACGCCAGGGATTGCCTTTTCTATAGTAAATTATTCAAAAAATAATTTTCAACTGTCACAAATTTTATGTGCGCCAGGGATTGCCTTTTCTATAGTAAATTATTCAAAAACTAATTTTCAACTGTCACAAATTTTAATTGCGCCAGGGATTGCCTTTTATATAGTAAATTATTCAAAAACTAATTTTATACTGTCGCAAATTTTAAATATCCCAGGGATTGCCTTTTATATAGTAAATTATTCAAAAAATAATTTTCAACTGTCACAAATTTTAATTGCGCCAGGGATTGCCTTTTCTATAGTAAATTATTCAAAAAATAATTTTATACTGTCGCAAATTTTAATTGCGCCAGGGATTGACTTTTCTATAGTAAATTATTCAAAAAATAATTTTCAACTGTCGCAAATTTTAATTACGCCAGGGATTGCCTTTTCTATAGTAAATTATTCAAAAAATAATTTTATACTGTCGCAAATTTTATGTGCGCCAGGGATTGCCTTTTCTATAGTAAATTTTTCAAAAACTAATTTTATACTGTCGCAAATTTTAATTACGCCAGGGATTGACTTTTCTATAGTAAATTATTCAAAAAATAATTTTCAACTGTCACAAATTTTAATTACCCCAGGGATTGACTTTTCTATAGTAAATTATTCAAAAAATAATTTTATACTGTCGCAAATTTTAAATATCCCAGGGATTGCCTTTTATATAGTAAATTTTTCAAAAACTAATTTTATACTGTCGCAAATTTTATGTGCGCCAGGGATTGCCTTTTCTATAGTAAATTATTCAAAAAATAATTTTATACTGTCGCAAATTTTAATTACGCCAGGGATTGCCTTTTCTATAGTAAATTATTCAAAAAATAATTTTCTACTGTCGCAAATTTTAATTGCGCCAGGGATTGCCTTTTCTATAGTAAATTATTCAAAAAATAATTTTATACTGTCGCAAATTTTAATTACGCCAGGGATTGCCTTTTCTATAGTAAATTATTCAAAAATTAATTTTATACTGTCGCAAATTTTAATTACGCCAGGGATTGCCTTTTATATAGTAAATTTTTCAAAAACTAATTTTATACTCTCGCAAATTTTAATTACGCCAGGGATTGACTTTTCTATAGTAAATTATTCAAAAACTAATTTTATACTGTCGCAAATTTTAATTACGCCAGGGATTGCCTTTTCTATAGTAAATTATTCAAAAAATAATTTTCTACTCTCGCAAATTTTAAATATCCCAGGGATTGCCTTTTCTACAGTAAATTATTCAAAAAATAATTTTCTACTGTCGCAAATTTTAATTACGCCAGGGATTGCCTTTTCTATAGTAAATTATTCAAAAAATAATTTTATACTGTCGCAAATTTTATGTGCGCCAGGGATTGCCTTTTCTATAGTAAATTATTCAAAAAATAATTTTCAACTGTCACAAATTTTAATTGCGCCAGGGATTGCCTTTTCTATAGTAAATTATTCAAAAACTAATTTTATACTGTCGCAAATTTTATGTGCGCCAGGGATTGCCTTTTCTATAGTAAATTATTCAAAAAATAATTTTCAACTGTCACAAATTTTAATTGCGCCAGGGATTGACTTTTCTATAGTAAATTATTCAAAAAATAATTTTTTACTGTCGCAAATTTTAATTACGCCAGGGATTGCCTTTTCTATAGTAAATTATTCAAAAAATAATTTTATACTGTCGCAAATTTTATGTGCGCCAGGGATTGCCTTTTCTATAGTAAATTTTTCAAAAACTAATTTTATACTGTCGCAAATTTTATGTGCGCCAGGGATTGACTTTTCTATAGTAAATTTTTCAAAAACTAATTTTATACTGTCGCAAATTTTAATTACGCCAGGGATGGACTTTTCTATAGTAAATTTTTCAAAAACTAATTTTCTACTGTCGCAAATTTTAAATATCCCAGGGATTGCCTTTTCTATAGTAAATTATTCAAAAAATAATTTTATACTGTCGCAAATTTTAATTACGCCAGGGATTGCCTTTTATATAGTAAATTTTTCAAAAACTAATTTTATACTGTCGCAAATTTTAATTACGCCAGGGATTGCCTTTTCTATAGTAAATTATTCAAAAAATAATTTTATACTGTCGCAAATTTTATGTGCGCCAGGGATTGCCTTTTCTATAGTAAATTTTTCAAAAACTAATTTTATACTGTCACAAATTTTAATTGCGCCAGGGATTGCCTTTTCTATAGTAAATTATTCAAAAAATAATTTTCAACTGTCACAAATTTTAATTGCGCCAGGGATTGCCTTTTCTATAGTAAATTATTCAAAAAATAATTTTCAACTGTCACAAATTTTATGTGCGCCAGGGATTGCCTTTTCTATAGTAAATTATTCAAAAAATAATTTTCTACTGTCGCAAATTTTAATTACGCCAGGGATTGCCTTTTATATAGTAAATTTTTCAAAAACTAATTTTATACTGTCGCAAATTTTAATTACGCCAGGGATTGCCTTTTCTATAGTAAATTATTCAAAAAATAATTTTATACTGTCGCAAATTTTATGTGCGCCAGGGATTGCCTTTTCTATAGTAAATTATTCAAAAAATAATTTTCAACTGTCGCAAATTTTAATTGCGCCAGGGATTGACATTTCTATAGTAAATTATTCAAAAAATAATTTTCAACTGTCACAAATTTTAATTACGCCAGGGATTGACTTTTCTATAGTAAATTATTCAAAAACTAATTTTATACTGTCGCAAATTTTATGTGCGCCAGGGATTGCCTTTTCTATAGTAAATTATTCAAAAAATAATTTTCAACTGTCACAAATTTTAATTGCGCCAGGGATTGCCTTTTCTATAGTAAATTATTCAAAAAATAATTTTCTACTGTCGCAAATTTTAATTACGCCAGGGATTGCCTTTTCTATAGTAAATTTTTCAAAAACTAATTTTATACTGTCGCAAATTTTATGTGCGCCAGGGATTGCCTTTTATATAGTAAATTATTCAAAAACTAATTTTATACTGTCACAAATTTTAATTGCGCCAGGGATTGCCTTTTCTATAGTAAATTTTTCAAAAACTAATTTTATACTGTCGCAAATTTTAAATATCCCAGGGATTGCCTTTTATATAGTAAATTATTCAAAAAATAATTTTCTACTGTCGCAAATTTTAATTACGCCAGGGATTGCCTTTTCTATAGTAAATTTTTCAAAAACTAATTTTATACTGTCGCAAATTTTATGTGCGCCAGGGATTGCCTTTTATATAGTAAATTTTTCAAAAACTAATTTTATACTGTCACAAATTTTAATTGCGCCAGGGATTGCCTTTTCTATAGTAAATTATTCAAAAAATAATTTTCAACTGTCACAAATTTTAATTACGCCAGGGATTGCCTTTTCTATAGTAAATTTTTCAAAAACTAATTTTATACTGTCGCAAATTTTATGTGCGCCAGGGATTGCCTTTTCTATAGTAAATTTTTCAAAAACTAATTTTATACTGTCGCAAATTTTAAATATCCCAGGGATTGCCTTTTCTATAGTAAATTATTCAAAAAATAATTTTCAACTGTCGCAAATTTTAATTACGCCAGGGATTGCCTTTTCTATAGTAAATTATTCAAAAAATAATTTTCAACTGTCGCAAATTTTATGTGCGCCAGGGATTGCCTTTTCTATAGTAAATTATTCAAAAAATAATTTTCAACTGTCACAAATTTTAATTGCGCCAGGGATTGACTTTTCTATAGTAAATTATTCAAAAAATAATTTTCAACTGTCACAAATTTTAATTGCGCCAGGGATTGACTTTTCTATAGTAAATTATTCAAAAAATAATTTTCAACTGTCACAAATTTTAAATATCCCAGGGATTGCCTTTTATATAGTAAATTTTTCAAAAACTAATTTTATACTGTCGCAAATTTTATGTGCGCCAGGGATTGCCTTTTCTATAGTAAATTATTCAAAAAATAATTTTCAACTGTCACACATTTTAATTGCGCCAGGGATTGACTTTTCTATAGTAAGTTTTTCAAAAACTAATTTTCAACTGTCACAAATTTTAAATATCCCAGGGATTGCCTTTTCTATAGTAAATTATTCAAAAAATAATTTTCAACTGTCACAAATTTTAATTGCGCCAGGGATTGCCTTTTCTATAGTAAATTTTTCAAAAACTAATTTTCAACTGTCACAAATTTTAAATATCCCAGGGATTGCCTTTTATATAGTAAATTTTTCAAAAACTAATTTTATACTGTCGCAAATTTTAAATATCCCAGAGATTGCCTTTTATATAGTAAATTATTCAAAAAATAATTTTCAACTGTCACAAATTTTAATTGCGCCAGGGATTGCCTTTTCTATAGTAAATTATTCAAAAACTAATTTTTTACTGTCGCAAATTTTATGTGCGCCAGGGATTGCCTTTTCTATAGTAAATTATTCAAAAAATAATTTTCTACTGTCGCAAATTTTATGTGCGCCAGGGATTGCCTTTTCTATAGTAAATTATTCAAAAAATAATTTTCAACTGTCACAAATTTTAATTGCGCCAGGGATTGCCTTTTATATAGTAAATTTTTCAAAAACTAATTTTATACTGTCGCAAATTTTAAATATCCCAGGGATTGCCTTTTATATAGTAAATTATTCAAAAAATAATTTTCAACTGTCACAAATTTTAATTGCGCCAGGGATTGCCTTTTCTATAGTAAATTATTCAAAAACTAATTTTTTACTGTCGCAAATTTTATGTGCGCCAGGGATTGCCTTTTCTATAGTAAATTATTCAAAAAATAATTTTCTACTGTCGCAAATTTTATGTGCGCCAGGGATTGCCTTTTCTATAGTAAATTATTCAAAAAATAATTTTCAACTGTCACAAATTTTAATTGCGCCAGGGATTGACTTTTCTATAGTAAATTATTCAAAAAATAATTTTCAACTGTCACAAATTTTAAATATCCCAGGGATTGACTTTTCTATAGTAAATTATTCAAAAAATAATTTTCTACTGTCGCAAATTTTAATTGCGCCAGGGATTGACTTTTCTATAGTAAATTATTCAAAAAATAATTTTATACTGTCGCAAATTTTAATTGCGCCAGGGATTGCCTTTTCTATAGTAAATTATTCAAAAACTAATTTTATACTGTCGCAAATTTTATGTGCGCCAGGGATTGCCTTTTCTATAGTAAATTATTCAAAAAATAATTTTCTACTGTCGCAAATTTTAATTGCGCCAGGGATTGCCTTTTCTATAGTAAATTATTCAAAAAATAATTTTCAACTGTCACAAATTTTAATTGCGCCAGGGATTGACTTTTCTATAGTAAATTTTTCAAAAACTAATTTTATACTGTCGCAAATTTTAATTACGCCAGGGATTGCCTTTTCTATAGTAAATTATTCAAAAAATAATTTTCAACTGTCACAAATTTTAATTGCGCCAGGGATTGCCTTTTCTATAGTAAATTATTCAAAAAATAATTTTCTACTGTCGCAAATTTTAATTGCGCCAGGGATTGACTTTTCTATAGTAAATTATTCAAAAAATAATTTTATACTGTCGCAAATTTTAATTACGCCAGGGATTGCCTCTTATATAGTAAATTTTTCAAAAACTAATTTTATACTGTCGCAAATTTTAAATATCCCAGGGATTGCCTTTTCTACAGTAAATTATTCAAAAACTAATTTTATACTGTCGCAAATTTTAATTACGCCAGGGATTGCCTTTTATATAGTAAATTATTCAAAAAATAATTTTCTACTGTCGCAAATTTTATGTGCGCCAGGGATTGCCTTTTCTATAGTAAATTATTCAAAAAATAATTTTCAACTGTCACAAATTTTAATTGCGCCAGGGATTGCCTTTTATATAGTAAATTTTTCAAAAACTAATTTTATACTGTCGCAAATTTTAAATATCCCAGGGATTGCCTTTTATATAGTAAATTATTCAAAAAATAATTTTCAACTGTCACAAATTTTAATTGCGCCAGGGATTGCCTTTTCTATAGTAAATTATTCAAAAACTAATTTTTTACTGTCGCAAATTTTATGTGCGCCAGGGATTGCCTTTTCTATAGTAAATTATTCAAAAAATAATTTTCTACTGTCGCAAATTTTATGTGCGCCAGGGATTGCCATTTCTATAGTAAATTATTCAAAAAATAATTTTCAACTGTCACAAATTTTAATTGCGCCAGGGATTGACTTTTCTATAGTAAATTATTCAAAAAATAATTTTCAACTGTCACAAATTTTAAATATCCCAGGGATTGACTTTTCTATAGTAAATTATTCAAAAAATAATTTTCTACTGTCGCAAATTTTAATTGCGCCAGGGATTGACTTTTCTATAGTAAATTATTCAAAAAATAATTTTATACTGTCGCAAATTTTAATTGCGCCAGGGATTGCCTTTTCTATAGTAAATTATTCAAAAACTAATTTTATACTGTCGCAAATTTTATGTGCGCCAGGGATTGCCTTTTCTATAGTAAATTTTTCAAAAACTAATTTTATACTGTCGCAAATTTTAAATATCCCAGGGATTGCCTTTTCTATAGTAAATTATTCAAAAAATAATTTTCAACTGTCACAAATTTTAATTGCGCCAGGGATTGACTTTTCTATAGTAAATTTTTCAAAAACTAATTTTATACTGTCGCAAATTTTAATTACGCCAGGGATTGCCTTTTCTATAGTAAATTATTCAAAAAATAATTTTCAACTGTCACAAATTTTAATTGCGCCAGGGATTGCCTTTTCTATAGTAAATTATTCAAAAAATAATTTTCTACTGTCGCAAATTTTAATTGCGCCAGGGATTGACTTTTCTATAGTAAATTATTCAAAAAATAATTTTATACTGTCGCAAATTTTAATTACGCCAGGGATTGCCTTTTATATAGTAAATTTTTCAAAACTAATTTTATACTGTCGCAAATTTTAAATATCCCAGGGATTGCCTTTTCTACAGTAAATTATTCAAAAAATAATTTTCAACTGTCACAAATTTTAATTGCGCCAGGGATTGACTTTTCTATAGTAAATTTTTCAAAAACTAATTTTATACTTTCGCAAATTTTAATTACGCCAGGGATTGCCTTTTATATAGTAAATTTTTCAAAAACTAATTTTCAACTGTCACAAATTTTATGTGCGCCAGGGATTGCCTTTTCTATAGTAAATTATTCAAAAAATAATTTTTTACTGTCGCAAATTTTATGTGCGCCAGGGATTGCCTTTTCTATAGTAAATTATTCAAAAAATAATTTTCAACTGTCACAAATTTTAATTGCGCCAGGGATTGCCTTTTCTATAGTAAATTATTCAAAAAATAATTTTCAACTGTCACAAATTTTAATTGCGCCAGGGATTGCCTTTTATATAGTAAATTATTCAAAAAATAATTTTCAACTGTCACAAATTTTAATTGCGCCAGGGATTGACTTTTCTATAGTAAATTATTCAAAAAATAATTTTATACTGTCGCAAATTTTAATTGCGCCAGGGATTGCCTTTTCTATAGTAAATTTTTCAAAAAATAATTTTCAACTGTCGCAAATTTTATGTGCGCCAGGGATTGCCTTTTCTATAGTAAATTATTCAAAAAATAATTTTCAACTGTCACAAATTTTAATTGCGCCAGGGATTGCCTTTTCTATAGTAAATTATTCAAAAACTAATTTTATACTGTCGCAAATTTTAAATATCCCAGGGATTGCCTTTTATATAGTAAATTATTCAAAAAATAATTTTCAACTGTCACAAATTTTAATTGCGCCAGGGATTGCCTTTTCTATAGTAAATTATTCAAAAACTAATTTTTTACTGTCGCAAATTTTATGTGCGCCAGGGATTGCCTTTTCTATAGTAAATTATTCAAAAAATAATTTTCTACTGTCGCAAATTTTATGTGCGCCAGGGATTGCCTTTTCTATAGTAAATTATTCAAAAACTAATTTTATACTGTCACAAATTTTAATTGCGCCAGGGATTGCCTTTTCTATAGTAAATTTTTCAAAAAATAATTTTCAACTGTCACAAATTTTAATTGCGCCAGGGATTGACTTTTCTATAGTAAATTATTCAAAAACTAATTTTATACTGTCGCAAATTTTAATTACGCCAGGGATTGCCTTTTCTATAGTAAATTATTCAAAAAATAATTTTCTACTGTCGCAAATTTTAAATATCCCAGGGATTGCCTTTTCTATAGTAAATTATTCAAAAACTAATTTTATACTGTCGCAAATTTTAATTACGCCAGGGATTGCCTTTTCTTTAGTAAATTATTCAAAAAATAATTTTATACTGTCGCAAATTTTATGTGCGCCAGGGATTGCCTTTTCTATAGTAAATTATTCAAAAAATAATTTTCAACTGTCACAAATTTTAATTGCGCCAGGGATTGACTTTTCTATAGTAAATTATTCAAAAAATTATTTTCAACTGTCACAAATTTTAATTGCGCCAGGGATTGACTTTTCTATAGTAAATTATTCAAAAACTAATTTTATACTGTCGCAAATTTTAATTACGCCAGGGATTGCCTTTTCTATAGTAAATTATTCAAAAAATAATTTTCAACTGTCACAAATTTTAATTGCGCCAGGGATTGCCTTTTCTATAGTAAATTATTCAAAAAATAATTTTCAACTGTCACAAATTTTATGTGCGCCAGGGATTGCCTTTTCTATAGTAAATTATTCAAAAAATAATTTTCTACTGTCGCAAATTTTAATTACGCCAGGGATTGCCTTTTATATAGTAAATTTTTCAAAAACTAATTTTATACTGTCGCAAATTTTAATTACGCCAGGGATTGCCTTTTCTATAGTAAATTATTCAAAAAATAATTTTATACTGTCGCAAATTTTATGTGCGCCAGGGATTGCCTTTTCTATAGTAAATTATTCAAAAAATAATTTTCAACTGTCGCAAATTTTAATTGCGCCAGGGATTGACTTTTCTATAGTAAATTATTCAAAAAATAATTTTCAACTGTCACAAATTTTAATTACGCCAGGGATTGACTTTTCTATAGTAAATTTTTCAAAAAATAATTTTCAACTGTCGCAAATTTTATGTGCGCCAGGGATTGACTTTTCTATAGTAAATTATTCAAAAAATAATTTTCAACTGTCGCAAATTTTATGTGCGCCAGGGATTGCCTTTTCTATAGTAAATTATTCAAAAAATAATTTTCAACTGTCACAAATTTTAATTGCGCCAGGGATTGACTTTTCTATAGTAAATTATTCAAAAAATAATTTTATACTGTCGCAAATTTTATGTGCGCCAGGGATTGCCTTTTCTATAGTAAATTATTCAAAAAATAATTTTCAACTGTCACAAATTTTAATTGCGCCAGGGATTGACTTTTCTATAGTAAATTATTCAAAAAATATTTTTCAACTGTCACAAATTTTAATTGCGCCAGGGATTGCCTTTTCTATAGTAAATTATTCAAAAACTAATTTTATACTGTCGCAAATTTTAATTACGCCAGGGATTGCCTTTTCTATAGTAAATTATTCAAAAAATAATTTTCTACTGTCGCAAATTTTATGTGCGCCAGGGATTGCCTTTTCTATAGTAAATTATTCAAAAAATAATTTTCAACTGTCACAAATTTTATGTGCGCCAGGGATTGACTTTTCTATAGTAAATTATTCAAAAACTAATTTTATACTGTCACAAATTTTAATTGCGCCACGGATTGACTTTTCTATAGTAAATTATTCAAAAACTAATTTTATACTGTCGCAAATTTTAAATATCCCAGGGATTGCCTTTTATATAGTAAATTTTTCAAAAACTAATTTTATACTGTCGCAAATTTTATGTGCGCCAGGGATTGCCTTTTCTATAGTAAATTATTCAAAAAATAATTTTATACTGTCGCAAATTTTAATTACGCCAGGGATTGCCTTTTCTATAGTAAATTATTCAAAAAATAATTTTCTACTGTCGCAAATTTTAATTGCGCCAGGGATTGCCTTTTCTATAGTAAATTATTCAAAAAATAATTTTATACTGTCGCAAATTTTAATTACGCCAGGGATTGCCTTTTCTATAGTAAATTATTCAAAAACTAATTTTATACTGTCGCAAATTTTAATTACGCCAGGGATTGCCTTTTATATAGTAAATTTTTCAAAAACTAATTTTATACTGTCGCAAATTTTAATTACGCCAGGGATTGACTTTTCTATAGTAAATTATTCAAAAACTAATTTTATACTGTCGCAAATTTTAATTACGCCAGGGATTGCCTTTTATATAGTAAATTTTTCAAAAACTAATTTTATACTGTCGCAAATTTTAATTACGCCAGGGATTGCCTTTTATATAGTAAATTTTTCAAAAACTAATTTTATACTGTCACAAATTTTAATTGCGCCAGGGATTGACTTTTCTATAGTAAATTATTCAAAAAATAATTTTTTACTGTCGCAAATTTTAAGTGCGCCAGGGATTGCCTTTTCTATAGTAAATTATTCAAAAAATAATTTTTTACTGTCGCAAATTTTATGTGCGCCAGGGATTGCCTTTTCTATAGTAAATTATTCAAAAAATAATTTTCAACTGTCACAAATTTTAATTGCGCCAGGGATTGCCTTTTCTATAGTAAATTATTCAAAAACTAATTTTTTACTGTCGCAAATTTTATGTGCGCCAGGGGTTGCCTTTTCTATAGTAAATTATTCAAAAAATAATTTTCAACTGTCACAAATTTTAATTGCGCCAGGGATTGCCTTTTCTATAGTAAATTATTCAAAAAATAATTTTCAACTGTCACAAATTTTAATTGCGCCAGGGATTGACTTTTCTATAGTAAATTATTCAAAAAATAATTTTATACTGTCACAAATTTTAATTACGCCAGGGATTGCCTTTTATATAGTAAATTATTCAAAAAATAATTTTATACTGTCGCAAATTTTATGTGCGCCAGGGATTGCCTTTTCTATAGTAAATTATTCAAAAAATAATTTTCAACTGTCACAAATTTTATGTGCGCCAGGGATTGCCTTTTCTATAGTAAATTATTCAAAAACTAATTTTATACTGTCACAAATTTTAATTGCGCCAGGGATTGACTTTTCTATATTAAATTATTCAAAAAATAATTTTATACTGTCGCAAATTTTATGTGCGCCAGGGATTGCCTTTTCTATAGTAAATTATTCAAAAAATAATTTTATACTGTCACAAATTTTAATTGCGCCAGGGATTGCCTTTTCTATAGTAAATTATTCAAAAAATAATTTTATACTGTCGCAAATTTTAATTACGCCAGGGATTGCCTTTTATATAGTAAATTTTTCAAAAACTAATTTTATACTGTCACAAATTTTAATTGCGCCAGGGATTGACTTTTCTATAGTAAATTATTCAAAAAATAATTTTTTACTGTCGCAAATTTTAAGTGCGCCAGGGATTGCCTTTTCTATAGTAAATTATTCAAAAAATAATTTTTTACTGTCGCAAATTTTATGTGCGCCAGGGATTGCCTTTTCTATAGTAAATTATTCAAAAAATAATTTTCTACTGTCGCAAATTTTAATTGCGCCAGGGATTGACTTTTCTATAGTAAATTATTCAAAAAATAATTTTATACTGTCGCAAATTTTAATTGCGCCAGGGATTGCCTTTTCTATAGTAAATTTTTCAAAAACTAATTTTATACTGTCGCAAATTTTAATTACGCCAGGGATTGCCTTTTCTATAGTAAATTATTCAAAAAATAATTTTATACTGTCGCAAATTTTATGTGCGCCAGGGATTGCCTTTTCTATAGTAAATTATTCAAAAAATAATTTTCAACTGTCACAAATTTTAATTGCGCCAGGGATTGCCTTTTCTATAGTAAATTATTCAAAAACTAATTTTATACTGTCGCAAATTTTATGTGCGCCAGGGATTGCCTTTTCTATAGTAAATTATTCAAAAAATAATTTTCAACTGTCACAAATTTTAATTGCGCCAGGGATTGACTTTTCTATAGTAAATTATTCAAAAAATAATTTTTTACTGTCGCAAATTTTAATTACGCCAGGGATTGCCTTTTCTATAGTAAATTATTCAAAAAATAATTTTATACTGTCGCAAATTTTAATTGCACCAGGGATTGCCTTTTCTATAGTAAATTATTCAAAAACTAATTTTTTACTGTCGCAAATTTTATGTGCGCCAGGGATTGCCTTTTCTATAGTAAATTATTCAAAAAATTATTTTCAACTGTCACAAATTTTAATTGCGCCAGGGATTGCCTTTTCTATAGTAAATTATTCAAAAACTAATTTTTTACTGTCGCAAATTTTATGTGCGCCAGGGATTGCCTTTTCTATAGTAAATTATTCAAAAAATAATTTTCAACTGTCACAAATTTTAATTGCGCCAGGGATTGACTTTTCTATAGTAAATTATTCAAAAAATAATTTTCAACTGTCACAAATTTTAATTGCGCCAGGGATTGCCTTTTCTATAGTAAATTATTCAAAAAATAATTTTCAACTGTCACAAATTTTAATTGCGCCAGGGATTGCCTTTTCTATAGTAAATTTTTCAAAAACTAATTTTATACTGTCACAAATTTTATGGGCGCCAGGGATTGCCTTTTCTATAGTAAATTATTCAAAAACTAATTTTATACTGTCGCAAATTTTATGTGCGCCAGGGATTGCCTTTTCTATAGTAAATTTTTCAAAAAATAATTTTCAACTGTCACAAATTTTAATTGCGCCAGGGATTGACTTTTCTATAGTAAATTATTCAAAAAATAATTTTCAACTGTCACAAATTTTAATTGCGCCAGGGATTGCCTTTTCTATAGTAAATTTTTCAAAAAATAATTTTCAACTGTCACAAATTTTATGTGCGCCAGGGATTGCCTTTTCTATAGTAAATTTTTCAAAAAATAATTTTCAACTGTCACAAATTTTAATTGCGCCAGGGATTGACTTTTCTATAGTAAATTATTCAAAAAATAATTTTCAACTGTCACAAATTTTAATTGCGCCAGGGATTGCCTTTTCTATAGTAAATTATTCAAAAAATAATTTTATACTGTCGCAAATTTTATGTGCGCCAGGGATTGCCTTTTCTATAGTAAATTATTCAAAAAATAATTTTCAACTGTCACAAATTTTAATTGCGCCAGGGATTGACTTTTCTATAGTAAATTATTCAAAAAATAATTTTCAACTGTCACAAATTTTAATTGCGCCAGGGATTGCCTTTTCTATAGTAAATTTTTCAAAAACTAATTTTATACTGTCGCAAATTTTATGTGCGCCAGGGATTGCCTTTTCTATAGTAAATTATTCAAAAAATAATTTTCAACTGTCACAAATTTTAATTGCGCCAGGGATTGCCTTTTCTATAGTAAATTATTCAAAAAATAATTTTCAACTGTCACAAATTTTATGTGCGCCAGGGATTGCCTTTTCTATAGTAAATTATTCAAAAAATAATTTTCTACTGTCGCAAATTTTAATTACGCCAGGGATTGCCTTTTCTATAGTAAATTTTTCAAAAACTAATTTTCAACTGTCACAAATTTTAAATATCCCAGGGATTGCCTTTTCTATAGTAAATTATTCAAAAAATAATTTTATACTGTCGCAAATTTTATGTGCGCCAGGGATTGCCTTTTCTATAGTAAATTATTCAAAAAATAATTTTCAACTGTCGCAAATTTTAATTGCGCCAGGGATTGACTTTTCTATAGTAAATTATTCAAAAAATAATTTTCAACTGTCACAAATTTTAATTACGCCAGGGATTGACTTTTCTATAGTAAATTTTTCAAAAAATAATTTTCAACTGTCACAAATTTTAATTGCGCCAGGGATTGCCTTTTCTATAGTAAATTTTTCAAAAACTAATTTTCAACTGTCACAAATTTTAAATATCCCAGGGATTGCCTTTTCTATAGTAAATTATTCAAAAAATAATTTTCTACTGTCGCAAATTTTATGTGCGCCAGGGATTGCCTTTTCTATAGTAAATTATTCAAAAAATAATTTTCAACTGTCACAAATTTTAATTGCGCCAGGGATTGACTTTTCTATAGTAAATTATTCAAAAAATAATTTTCAACTGTCACAAATTTTAAATATCCCAGGGATTGACTTTTCTATAGTAAATTATTCAAAAAATAATTTTCTACTGTCGCAAATTTTAATTGCGCCAGGGATTGACTTTTCTATAGTAAATTATTCAAAAAATAATTTTATACTGTCGCAAATTTTAATTGCGCCAAGGATTGCCTTTTCTATAGTAAATTATTCAAAAACTAATTTTATACTGTCGCAAATTTTATGTGCGCCAGGGATTGCCTTTTCTATAGTAAATTTTTCAAAAACTAATTTTATACTGTCGCAAATTTTAAATATCCCAGGGATTGCCTTTTCTATAGTAAATTATTCAAAAAATAATTTTCAACTGTCACAAATTTTAATTGCGCCAGGGATTGACTTTTCTATAGTAAATTTTTCAAAAACTAATTTTATACTGTCGCAAATTTTAATTACGCCAGGGATTGCCTTTTCTATAGTAAATTATTCAAAAAATAATTTTCAACTGTCACAAATTTTAATTGCGCCAGGGATTGCCTTTTATATAGTAAATTTTTCAAAAACTAATTTTATACTGTCGCAAATTTTAAATATCCCAGGGATTGCCTTTTATATAGTAAATTATTCAAAAAATAATTTTCAACTGTCACAAATTTTAATTGCGCCAGGGATTGCCTTTTCTATAGTAAATTTTTCAAAAACTAATTTTATACTGTCGCAAATTTTAAATATCCCAGGGATTGCCTTTTATATAGTAAATTATTCAAAAAATAATTTTCAACTGTCACAAATTTTAATTGCGCCAGGGATTGCCTTTTCTATAGTAAATTATTCAAAAACTAATTTTTTACTGTCGCAAATTTTATGTGCGCCAGGGATTGCCTTTTCTATAGTAAATTATTCAAAAAATAATTTTCAACTGTCACAAATTTTAATTGCGCCAGGGATTGCCTTTTATATAGTAAATTTTTCAAAAACTAATTTTATACTGTCGCAAATTTTAAATATCCCAGGGATTGCCTTTTATATAGTAAATTATTCAAAAAATAATTTTCAACTGTCACAAATTTTAATTGCGCCAGGGATTGCCTTTTCTATAGTAAATTATTCAAAAACTAATTTTTTACTGTCGCAAATTTTATGTGCGCCAGGGATTGCCTTTTCTATAGTAAATTATTCAAAAAATAATTTTCTACTGTCGCAAATTTTATGTGCGCCAGGGATTGCCTTTTCTATAGTAAATTATTCAAAAAATAATTTTCAACTGTCACAAATTTTAATTGCGCCAGGGATTGACTTTTCTATAGTAAATTATTCAAAAAATAATTTTCAACTGTCACAAATTTTAAATATCCCAGGGATTGACTTTTCTATAGTAAATTATTCAAAAAATAATTTTCTACTGTCGCAAATTTTAATTGCGCCAGGGATTGACTTTTCTATAGTAAATTATTCAAAAAATAATTTTATACTGTCGCAAATTTTAATTGCGCCAGGGATTGCCTTTTCTATAGTAAATTATTCAAAAACTAATTTTATACTGTCGCAAATTTTATGTGCGCCAGGGATTGCCTTTTCTATAGTAAATTTTTCAAAAACTAATTTTATACTGTCGCAAATTTTAAATATCCCAGGGATTGCCTTTTCTATAGTAAATTATTCAAAAAATAATTTTCAACTGTCACAAATTTTAATTGCGCCAGGGATTGACTTTTCTATAGTAAATTTTTCAAAAACTAATTTTATACTGTCGCAAATTTTAATTACGCCAGGGATTGCCTTTTCTATAGTAAATTATTCAAAAAATAATTTTCAACTGTCACAAATTTTAATTGCGCCAGGGATTGCCTTTTCTATAGTAAATTATTCAAAAAATAATTTTCTACTGTCGCAAATTTTAATTGCGCCAGGGATTGACTTTTCTATAGTAAATTATTCAAAAAATAATTTTATACTGTCGCAAATTTTAATTACGCCAGGGATTGCCTTTTATATAGTAAATTTTTCAAAAACTAATTTTATACTGTCGCAAATTTTAAATATCCCAGGGATTGCCTTTTCTACAGTAAATTATTCAAAAAATAATTTTCAACTGTCACAAATTTTAATTGCGCCAGGGATTGACTTTTCTATAGTAAATTTTTCAAAAACTAATTTTATACTGTCGCAAATTTTAATTACGCCAGGGATTGCCTTTTATATAGTAAATTTTTCAAAAACTAATTTTCAACTGTCACAAATTTTATGTGCGCCAGGGATTGCCTTTTCTATAGTAAATTATTCAAAAAATAATTTTTTACTGTCGCAAATTTTATGTGCGCCAGGGATTGCCTTTTCTATAGTAAATTATTCAAAAAATAATTTTCAACTGTCACAAATTTTAATTGCGCCAGGGATTGCCTTTTCTATAGTAAATTATTCAAAAAATAATTTTCAACTGTCACAAATTTTAATTGCGCCAGGGATTGCCTTTTATATAGTAAATTATTCAAAAAATAATTTTCAACTGTCACAAATTTTAATTGCGCCAGGGATTGACTTTTCTATAGTAAATTATTCAAAAAATAATTTTATACTGTCGCAAATTTTAATTGCGCCAGGGATTGCCTTTTCTATAGTAAATTTTTCAAAAAATAATTTTCAACTGTCGCAAATTTTATGTGCGCCAGGGATTGCCTTTTCTATAGTAAATTATTCAAAAAATAATTTTCAACTGTCACAAATTTTAATTGCGCCAGGGATTGCCTTTTCTATAGTAAATTATTCAAAAACTAATTTTATACTGTCGCAAATTTTAAATATCCCAGGGATTGCCTTTTATATAGTAAATTATTCAAAAAATAATTTTCAACTGTCACAAATTTTAATTGCGCCAGGGATTGCCTTTTCTATAGTAAATTATTCAAAAACTAATTTTTTACTGTCGCAAATTTTATGTGCGCCAGGGATTGCCTTTTCTATAGTAAATTATTCAAAAAATAATTTTCTACTGTCGCAAATTTTATGTGCGCCAGGGATTGCCTTTTCTATAGTAAATTATTCAAAAACTAATTTTATACTGTCACAAATTTTAATTGCGCCAGGGATTGCCTTTTCTATAGTAAATTTTTCAAAAAATAATTTTCAACTGTCACAAATTTTAATTGCGCCAGGGATTGACTTTTCTATAGTAAATTATTCAAAAACTAATTTTATACTGTCGCAAATTTTAATTACGCCAGGGATTGCCTTTTCTATAGTAAATTATTCAAAAAATAATTTTCTACTGTCGCAAATTTTAAATATCCCAGGGATTGCCTTTTCTATAGTAAATTATTCAAAAACTAATTTTATACTGTCGCAAATTTTAATTACGCCAGGGATTGCCTTTTCTTTAGTAAATTATTCAAAAAATAATTTTATACTGTCGCAAATTTTATGTGCGCCAGGGATTGCCTTTTCTATAGTAAATTATTCAAAAAATAATTTCCAACTGTCACAAATTTTAATTGCGCCAGGGATTGACTTTTCTATAGTAAATTATTCAAAAAATAATTTTCAACTGTCACAAATTTTAATTGCGCCAGGGATTGACTTTTCTATAGTAAATTATTCAAAAACTAATTTTATACTGTCGCAAATTTTAATTACGCCAGGGATTGCCTTTTCTATAGTAAATTATTCAAAAAATAATTTTCAACTGTCACAAATTTTAATTGCGCCAGGGATTGCCTTTTCTATAGTAAATTATTCAAAAAATAATTTTCAACTGTCACAAATTTTATGTGCGCCAGGGATTGCCTTTTCTATAGTAAATTATTCAAAAAATAATTTTCTACTGTCGCAAATTTTAATTACGCCAGGGATTGCCTTTTATATAGTAAATTTTTCAAAAACTAATTTTATACTGTCGCAAATTTTAATTACGCCAGGGATTGCCTTTTCTATAGTAAATTATTCAAAAAATAATTTTATACTGTCGCAAATTTTATGTGCGCCAGGGATTGCCTTTTCTATAGTAAATTATTCAAAAAATAATTTTCAACTGTCGCAAATTTTAATTGCGCCAGGGATTGACTTTTCTATAGTAAATTATTCAAAAAATAATTTTCAACTGTCACAAATTTTAATTACGCCAGGGATTGACTTTTCTATAGTAAATTTTTCAAAAAATAATTTTCAACTGTCGCAAATTTTATGTGCGCCAGGGATTGACTTTTCTATAGTAAATTATTCAAAAAATAATTTTCAACTGTCGCAAATTTTATGTGCGCCAGGGATTGCCTTTTCTATAGTAAATTATTCAAAAAATAATTTTCAACTGTCACAAATTTTAATTGCGCCAGGGATTGACTTTTCTATAGTAAATTATTCAAAAAATAATTTTATACTGTCGCAAATTTTATGTGCGCCAGGGATTGCCTTTTCTATAGTAAATTATTCAAAAAATAATTTTCAACTGTCACAAATTTTAATTGCGCCAGGGATTGACTTTTCTATAGTAAATTATTCAAAAAATATTTTTCAACTGTCACAAATTTTAATTGCGCCAGGGATTGCCTTTTCTATAGTAAATTATTCAAAAACTAATTTTATACTGTCGCAAATTTTAATTACGCCAGGGATTGCCTTTTCTATAGTAAATTATTCAAAAAATAATTTTCTACTGTCGCAAATTTTATGTGCGCCAGGGATTGCCTTTTCTATAGTAAATTATTCAAAAAATAATTTTCAACTGTCACAAATTTTATGTGCGCCAGGGATTGACTTTTCTATAGTAAATTATTCAAAAACTAATTTTATACTGTCACAAATTTTAATTGCGCCAGGGATTGACTTTTCTATAGTAAATTATTCAAAAACTAATTTTATACTGTCGCAAATTTTAAATATCCCAGGGATTGCCTTTTATATAGTAAATTTTTCAAAAACTAATTTTATACTGTCGCAAATTTTATGTGCGCCAGGGATTGCCTTTTCTATAGTAAATTATTCAAAAAATAATTTTATACTGTCGCAAATTTTAATTACGCCAGGGATTGCCTTTTCTATAGTAAATTATTCAAAAAATAATTTTCTACTGTCGCAAATTTTAATTGCGCCAGGGATTGCCTTTTCTATAGTAAATTATTCAAAAAATAATTTTATACTGTCGCAAATTTTAATTACGCCAGGGATTGCCTTTTCTATAGTAAATTATTCAAAAACTAATTTTATACTGTCGCAAATTTTAATTACGCCAGGGATTGCCTTTTATATAGTAAATTTTTCAAAAACTAATTTTATACTGTCGCAAATTTTAATTACGCCAGGGATTGACTTTTCTATAGTAAATTATTCAAAAACTAATTTTATACTGTCGCAAATTTTAATTACGCCAGGGATTGCCTTTTATATAGTAAATTTTTCAAAAACTAATTTTATACTGTCGCAAATTTTAATTACGCCAGGGATTGCCTTTTATATAGTAAATTTTTCAAAAACTAATTTTATACTGTCGCAAATTTTAATTACGCCAGGGATTGCCTTTTATATAGTAAATTTTTCAAAAACTAATTTTATACTGTCACAAATTTTAATTGCGCCAGGGATTGACTTTTCTATAGTAAATTATTCAAAAAATAATTTTTTACTGTCGCAAATTTTAAGTGCGCCAGGGATTGCCTTTTCTATAGTAAATTATTCAAAAAATAATTTTTTACTGTCGCAAATTTTATGTGCGCCAGGGATTGCCTTTTCTATAGTAAATTATTCAAAAAATAATTTTCAACTGTCACAAATTTTAATTGCGCCAGGGATTGCCTTTTCTATAGTAAATTATTCAAAAACTAATTTTTTACTGTCGCAAATTTTATGTGCGCCAGGGGTTGCCTTTTCTATAGTAAATTATTCAAAAAATAATTTTCAACTGTCACAAATTTTAATTGCGCCAGGGATTGCCTTTTCTATAGTAAATTATTCAAAAAATAATTTTCAACTGTCACAAATTTTAATTGCGCCAGGGATTGACTTTTCTATAGTAAATTATTCAAAAAATAATTTTATACTGTCACAAATTTTAATTACGCCAGGGATTGCCTTTTATATAGTAAATTATTCAAAAAATAATTTTATACTGTCGCAAATTTTATGTGCGCCAGGGATTGCCTTTTCTATAGTAAATTATTCAAAAAATAATTTTCAACTGTCACAAATTTTATGTGCGCCAGGGATTGCCTTTTCTATAGTAAATTATTCAAAAACTAATTTTATACTGTCACAAATTTTAATTGCGCCAGGGATTGACTTTTCTATATTAAATTATTCAAAAAATAATTTTATACTGTCGCAAATTTTATGTGCGCCAGGGATTGCCTTTTCTATAGTAAATTATTAAAAAAATAATTTTATACTGTCACAAATTTTAATTGCGCCAGGGATTGCCTTTTCTATAGTAAATTATTCAAAAAATAATTTTATACTGTCGCAAATTTTAATTACGCCAGGGATTGCCTTTTATATAGTAAATTTTTCAAAAACTAATTTTATACTGTCACAAATTTTAATTGCGCCAGGGATTGACTTTTCTATAGTAAATTATTCAAAAAATAATTTTTTACTGTCGCAAATTTTAAGTGCGCCAGGGATTGCCTTTTCTATAGTAAATTATTCAAAAAATAATTTTTTACTGTCGCAAATTTTATGTGCGCCAGGGATTGCCTTTTCTATAGTAAATTATTCAAAAAATAATTTTCTACTGTCGCAAATTTTAATTGCGCCAGGGATTGACTTTTCTATAGTAAATTATTCAAAAAATAATTTTATACTGTCGCAAATTTTAATTGCGCCAGGGATTGCCTTTTCTATAGTAAATTTTTCAAAAACTAATTTTATACTGTCGCAAATTTTAATTACGCCAGGGATTGCCTTTTCTATAGTTCAAAAAATAATTTTATACTGTCGCAAATTTTATGTGCGCCAGGGATTGCCTTTTCTATAGTAAATTATTCAAAAAATAATTTTCAACTGTCACAAATTTTAATTGCGCCAGGGATTGCCTTTTCTATAGTAAATTATTCAAAAACTAATTTTATACTGTCGCAAATTTTATGTGCGCCAGGGATTGCCTTTTCTATAGTAAATTATTCAAAAAATAATTTTCAACTGTCACAAATTTTAATTGCGCCAGGGATTGACTTTTCTATAGTAAATTATTCAAAAAATAATTTTTTACTGTCGCAAATTTTAATTACGCCAGGGATTGCCTTTTCTATAGTAAATTATTCAAAAAATAATTTTATACTGTCGCAAATTTTAATTGCACCAGGGATTGCCTTTTCTATAGTAAATTATTCAAAAACTAATTTTTTACTGTCGCAAATTTTATGTGCGCCAGGGATTGCCTTTTCTATAGTAAATTATTCAAAAAATTATTTTCAACTGTCACAAATTTTAATTGCGCCAGGGATTGCCTTTTCTATAGTAAATTATTCAAAAACTAATTTTTTACTGTCGCAAATTTTATGTGCGCCAGGGATTGCCTTTTCTATAGTAAATTATTCAAAAAATAATTTTCAACTGTCACAAATTTTAATTGCGCCAGGGATTGACTTTTCTATAGTAAATTATTCAAAAAATAATTTTCAACTGTCACAAATTTTAATTGCGCCAGGGATTGCCTTTTCTATAGTAAATTATTCAAAAAATAATTTTCAACTGTCACAAATTTTAATTGCGCCAGGGATTGCCTTTTCTATAGTAAATTTTTCAAAAACTAATTTTATACTGTCACAAATTTTATGGGCGCCAGGGATTGCCTTTTCTATAGTAAATTATTCAAAAACTAATTTTATACTGTCGCAAATTTTATGTGCGCCAGGGATTGCCTTTTCTATAATAAATTTTTCAAAAAATAATTTTCAACTGTCACAAATTTTAATTGCGCCAGGGATTGACTTTTCTATAGTAAATTATTCAAAAAATAATTTTCAACTGTCACAAATTTTAATTGCGCCAGGGATTGCCTTTTCTATAGTAAATTTTTCAAAAAATAATTTTCAACTGTCACAAATTTTATGTGCGCCAGGGATTGCCTTTTCTATAGTAAATTTTTCAAAAAATAATTTTCAACTGTCACAAATTTTAATTGCGCCAGGGATTGACTTTTCTATAGTAAATTATTCAAAAAATAATTTTCAACTGTCACAAATTTTAATTGCGCCAGGGATTGCCTTTTCTATAGTAAATTATTCAAAAAATAATTTTATACTGTCGCAAATTTTATGTGCGCCAGGGATTGCCTTTTCTATAGTAAATTATTCAAAAAATAATTTTCAACTGTCACAAATTTTAATTGCGCCAGGGATTGACTTTTCTATAGTAAATTATTCAAAAAATAATTTTCAACTGTCACAAATTTTAATTGCGCCAGGGATTGCCTTTTCTATAGTAAATTTTTCAAAAACTAATTTTATACTGTCGCAAATTTTATGTGCGCCAGGGATTGCCTTTTCTATAGTAAATTATTCAAAAAATAATTTTCAACTGTCACAAATTTTAATTGCGCCAGGGATTGCCTTTTCTATAGTAAATTATTCAAAAAATAATTTTCAACTGTCACAAATTTTATGTGCGCCAGGGATTGCCTTTTCTATAGTAAATTATTCAAAAAATAATTTTCTACTGTCGCAAATTTTAATTACGCCAGGGATTGCCTTTTCTATAGTAAATTTTTCAAAAACTAATTTTCAACTGTCACAAATTTTAAATATCCCAGGGATTGCCTTTTCTATAGTAAATTATTCAAAAAATAATTTTATACTGTCGCAAATTTTATGTGCGCCAGGGATTGCCTTTTCTATAGTAAATTATTCAAAAAATAATTTTCAACTGTCGCAAATTTTAATTGCGCCAGGGATTGACTTTTCTATAGTAAATTATTCAAAAAATAATTTTCAACTGTCACAAATTTTAATTACGCCAGGGATTGACTTTTCTATAGTAAATTTTTCAAAAAATAATTTTCAACTGTCACAAATTTTAATTGCGCCAGGGATTGCCTTTTCTATAGTAAAATTTTTCAAAAACTAATTTTCAACTGTCACAAATTTTAAATATCCCAGGGATTGCCTTTTCTATAGTAAATTATTCAAAAAATAATTTTCTACTGTCGCAAATTTGATGTGCGCCAGGGATTGCCTTTTCTATAGTAAATTATTCAAAAAATAATTTTCAACTGTCACAAATTTTAATTGCGCCAGGGATTGACTTTTCTATAGTAAATTATTCAAAAAATAATTTTATACTGTCGCAAATTTTATGTGCGCCAGGGATTGCCTTTTCTATAGTAAATTATTCAAAAAATAATTTTCAACTGTCACAAATTTTAATTGCGCCAGGGATTGCCTTTTCTATAGTAAATTATTCAAAAAATAATTTTCAACTGTCACAAATTTTAAATATCCCAGGGATTGCCTTTTATATAGTAAATTTTTCAAAAATTATTTTATACTGTCGCAAATTTTATGTGCGCCAGGGATTGCCTTTTCTATAGTAAATTATTCAAAAAATAATTTTCAACTGTCACAAATTTTAATTACGCCAGGGGATTGCCTTTTCTATAGTAAATTATTCAAAAAATAATTTTTTACTGACGCAAATTTTAATTACGCCAGGGATTGCCTTTTCTATAGTAAATTTTTCAAAAACTAATTTTATACTGTCGCAAATTTTATGTGCGCCAGGGATTGCCTTTTCTATAGTAAATTATTCAAAAAATAATTTTTTACTGTCACAAATTTTAATTACGCCAGGGATTGCCTTTTCTATAGTAAATTTTTCAAAAACTAATTTTTATACTGTCGCAAATTTTATGTGCGCCAGGGATTGCCTTTTCTATAGTAAATTTTTCAAAAACTAATTTTATACTGTCGCAAATTTTAAATATCCCAGGGATTGCCTTTTCTATAGTAAATTATTCAAAAAATAATTTTCAACTGTCACAAATTTTAATTGCGCCAGGGATTGACTTTTCTATAGTAAATTATTCAAAAAATAATTTTATACTGTCGCAAATTTTATGTGCGCCAGGGATTGCCTTTTCTATAGTAAATTATTCAAAAAATAATTTTTTACTGTCGCAAATTTTATGTGCGCCAGGGATTGCCTTTTCTATAGTAAATTATTCAAAAAATAATTTTCAACTGTCACAAATTTTAATTACGCCAGGGATTGCCTTTTCTATAGTAAATTTTTCAAAAACTAATTTTATACTGTCGCAAATTTTATGTGCGCCAGGGATTGCCTTTTCTATAGTAAATTTTTCAAAAACTAATTTTATACTGTCGCAAATTTTAATTGCGCCAGGGATTGCCTTTTCTATAGTAAATTTTTCAAAAACTAATTTTCAACTGTCACAAATTTTAAATATCCCAGGGATTGCCTTTTCTATAGTAAATTATTCAAAAAATAATTTTCTACTGTCGCAAATTTTATGTGCGCCAGGGATTGCCTTTTCTATAGTAAATTATTCAAAAAATAATTTTCAACTGTCACAAATTTTAATTGCGCCAGGGATTGACTTTTCTATAGTAAATTATTCAAAAAATAATTTTATACTGTCGCAAATTTTATGTGCGCCAGGGATTGCCTTTTCTATAGTAAATTATTCAAAAAATAATTTTCAACTGTCACAAATTTTAATTGCGCCAGGGATTGCCTTTTCTATAGTAAATTATTCAAAAAATAATTTTCAACTGTCACAAATTTTAATTGCGCCAGGGATTGCCTTTTCTATAGTAAATTATTCAAAAAATAATTTTCTACTGTCGCAAATTTTAATTGCGCCAGGGATTGACTTTTCTATAGTAAATTATTCAAAAAATAATTTTATACTGTCGCAAATTTTAATTGCGCCAGGGATTGACTTTTCTATAGTAAATTATTCAAAAAATAATTTTCAACTGTCACAAATTTTAATTGCGCCAGTGATTGCCTTTTCTATAGTAAATTTTTCAAAAACTAATTTTATACTGTCGCAAATTTTATGTGCGCCAGGGATTGCCTTTTCTATAGTAAATTATTCAAAAAATAATTTTATACTGTCGCAAATTTTATGTGCGCCAGGGATTGCCTTTTCTATAGTAAATTATTCAAAAAATAATTTTCAACTGTCACAAATTTTAATTGCGCCAGGGATTGCCTTTTATATAGTAAATTTTTTCAAAAACTAATTTTATACTGTCACAAATTTTATGTGCGCCAGGGATTGCCTTTTCTATAGTAAATTATTCAAAAACTAATTTTATACTGTCGCAAATTTTATGTGCGCCAGGGATTGCCTTTTCTATAGTAAATTATTCAAAAAATAATTTTCAACTGTCACAAATTTTAATTACGCCAGGGATTGACTTTTCTATAGTAAATTATTCAAAAACTAATTTTATACTGTCGCAAATTTTATGTGCGCCAGGGATTGCCTTTTCTATAGTAAATTATTCAAAAAATAATTTTCAACTGTCACAAATTTTAATTACGCCAGGGATTGCCTTTTATATAGTAAATTATTCAAAAAATAATTTTCTACTGTCGCAAATTTTAATTACGCCAGGGATTGCCTTTTCTATAGTAAATTTTTCAAAAACTAATTTTCAACTGTCACAAATTTTAAATATCCCAGGGATTGCCTTTTCTATAGTAAATTATTCAAAAAATAATTTTCAACTGTCACAAATTTTAATTACGCCAGGGATTGCCTTTTCTATAGTAAATTATTCAAAAAATAATTTTATACTGTCGCAAATTTTATGTGCGCCAGGGATTGCCTTTTCTATAGTAAATTATTCAAAAAATAATTTTCAACTGTCGCAAATTTTAATTGCGCCAGGGATTGACTTTTCTATAGTAAATTATTCAAAAAATAATTTTCAACTGTCACAAATTTTAATTGCGCCAGGGATTGCCTTTTCTATAGTAAATTATTCAAAAACTAATTTTTTACTGTCGCAAATTTTAATTGCGCCAGGGATTGCCTTTTCTATAGTAAATTTTTCAAAAACTAATTTTCAACTGTCACAAATTTTAAATATCCCAGGGATTGCCTTTTCTATAGTAAATTATTCAAAAAATAATTTTCTACTGTCGCAAATTTTATGTGCGCCAGGGATTGCCTTTTCCATAGTAAATTATTCAAAAAATAATTTTCAACTGTCACAAATTTTAATTGCGCCAGGGATTGACTTTTCTATAGTAAATTATTCAAAAAATAATTTTATACTGTCGCAAATTTTATGTGCGCCAGGGATTGCCTTTTCTATAGTAAATTATTCAAAAAATAATTTTCAACTGTCACAAATTTTAATTGCGCCAGGGATTGCCTATTCTATAGTAAATTATTCAAAAAATAATTTTCAACTGTCACAAATTTTAAATATCCCAGGGATTGCCTTTTATATAGTAAATTTTTCAAAAACTAATTTTATACTGTCGCAAATTTTATGTGCGCCAGGGATTGCCTTTTCTATAGTAAATTATTCAAAAAATAATTTTCAACTGTCACAAATTTTAATTACGCCAGGGATTGCCTTTTCTATAGTAAATTATTCAAAAAATAATTTTTTACTGTCGCAAATTTAATTACGCCAGGGATTGCCTTTTCTATAGTAAATTTTTCAAAAACTAATTTTATACTGTCGCAAATTTTATGTGCGCCAGGGATTGCCTTTTCTATAGTAAATTATTCAAAAAATAATTTTTTACTGTCACAAATTTTAATTACGCCAAGGATTGCCTTTTCTATAGTAAATTATTCAAAAAATAATTTTTTACTGTCACAAATTTTAAATATCCCAGGGATTGCCTTTTATATAGTAAATTTTTTCAAAAACTAATTTTATACTGTCGCAAATTTTATGTGCGCCAGGGATTGCCTTTTCTATAGTAAATTATTCAAAAAATAATTTTCAACTGTCACAAATTTTATGTGCGCCAGGGATTGCCTTTTCTATAGTAAATTTTTCAAAAACTAATTTTATACTGTCGCAAATTTTAAATATCCCAGGGATTGCCTTTTCTATAGTAAATTATTCAAAAAATAATTTTCAACTGTCACAAATTTTAATTGCGCCAGGGATTGACTTTTCTATAGTAAATTATTCAAAAAATAATTTTATACTGTCGCAAATTTTATGTGCGCCAGGGATTGCCTTTTCTATAGTAAATTATTCAAAAAAATAATTTTTTACTGTCGCAAATTTTATGTGCGCCAGGGATTGCCTTTTCTATAGTAAATTATTCAAAAAATAATTTTCAACTGTCACAAATTTTAATTACGCCAGGGATTGCCTTTTCTATAGTAAATTTTTCAAAAACTAATTTTTATACTGTCGCAAATTTTATGTGCGCCAGGGATTGCCTTTTCTATAGTAAATTTTTCAAAAACTAATTTTTATACTGTCGCAAATTTTAAATATCCCAGGGATTGCCGTTTCTATAGTAAATTATTCAAAAAATAATTTTCAACTGTCGCAAATTTTAATTACGCCAGGGATTGCCTTTTCTATAGTAAATTATTCAAAAAATAATTTTCAACTGTCGCAAATTTTATGTGCGCCAGGGATTGCCTTTTCTATAGTAAATTATTCAAAAAATAATTTTCAACTGTCACAAATTTTAATTGCGCCAGGGATTGACTTTTCTATAGTAAATTATTCAAAAAATAATTTTATACTGTCGCAAATTTTATGTGCGCCAGGGATTGCCTTTTCTATAGTAAATTATTCAAAAAATAATTTTCAACTGTCACAAATTTTAAATATCCCAGGATTGCCTTTTATATAGTAAATTTTTCAAAAACTAATTTTATACTGTCGCAAATTTTATGTGCGCCAGGGATTGCCTTTTCTATAGTAAATTATTCAAAAAATAATTTTCAACTGTCACAAATTTTAATTACGCCAGGGATTGCCTTTTCTATAGTAAATTATTCAAAAAATAATTTTTTACTGTCACAAATTTTAAATATCCCAGGGATTGCCTTTTATATAGTAAATTTTTCAAAAACTAATTTTATACTGTCGCAAATTTTATGTGCGCCAGGGATTGCCTTTTCTATAGTAAATTTTTCAAAAACTAATTTTATACTGTCGCAAATTTTAAATATCCCAGGGATTGCCTTTTCTATAGTAAATTATTCAAAAAATAATTTTCAACTGTCGCAAATTTTAATTACGCCAGGGATTGCCTTTTCTATAGTAAATTATTCAAAAAATAATTTTCAACTGTCGCAAATTTTATGTGCGCCAGGGATTGCCTTTTCTATAGTAAATTACTCAAAAAATAATTTTATACTGTCGCAAATTTTATGTGCGCCAGGGATTGCCTTTTCTATAGTAAATTTTTCAAAAACTCATTTTATACTGTCGCAAATTTTAAATATCCCAGGGATTGCCTTTTCTATAGTAAATTATTCAAAAAATAATTTTCAACTGTCGCAAATTTTAATTACGCCAGGGATTGCCTTTTCTATAGTAAATTATTCAAAAAATAATTTTCAACTGTCGCAAATTTTATGTGCGCCAGGGATTGCCTTTTCTATAGTAAATTATTCAAAAAATAATTTTCAACTGTCACAAATTTTAATTGCGCCAGGGATTGACTTTTCTATAGTAAATTATTCAAAAAATAATTTTCTACTGTCGCAAATTTTAATTACGCCAGGGATTGCCTTTTCTATAGTAAATTTTTCAAAAACTAATTTTATACTGTCGCAAATTTTATGTGCGCCAGGGATTGCCTTTTCTATAGTAAATTATTCAAAAACTAATTTTATACTGTCACAAATTTTAATTGCGCCAGGGATTGCCTTTTCTATAGTAAATTTTTCAAAAACTAATTTTATACTGTCGCAAATTTTAAATATCCCAGGGATTGCCTTTTATATAATAAATTATTCAAAAAATAATTTTCTACTGTCGCAAATTTTAATTACGCCAGGGATTGCCTTTTCTATAGTAAATTTTTCAAAAACTAATTTTATACTGTCGCAAATTTTATGTGCGCCAGGGATTGCCTTATATATAGTAAATTTTTCAAAAACTAATTTTATACTGTCACAAATTTTAATTGCGCCAGGGATTGCCTTTTCTATAGTAAATTTTTCAAAAACTAATTTTATACTGTCGCAAATTTTAAATATCCCAGGGATTGCCTTTTATATAGTAAATTTTTCAAAAACTAATTTTATACTGTCGCAAATTTTAATTACGCCAGGGATTGCCTTTTATATAGTAAATTATTCAAAAAATAATTTTCTACTGTCGCAAATTTTAATTACGCCAGGATTGCCTTTTATATAGTAAATTTTTCAAAAACTAATTTTATACTGTCGCAAATTTTATGTGCGCCAGGGATTGCCTTTTCTATAGTAAATTTTTCAAAAACTAATTTTATACTGTCGCAAATTTTATGTGCGCCAGGGATTGCCTTTTCTATAGTAAATTTTTCAAAAACTAATTTTATACTGTCGCAAATTTTAATTACGCCAGGGATTGACTTTTCTATAGTAAATTATTCAAAAAATAATTTTCAACTGTCACAAATTTTAATTGCGCCAGGGATTGCCTTTTCGATAGTAAATTATTCAAAAAATAATTTTCAACTGTCACAAATTTTAATTGCGCCAGGGATTGACTTTTCTATAGTAAATTATTCAAAAAATAATTTTCAACTGTCACAAATTTTAAATATCCCAGGGATTGCCTTTTCTATAGTAAATTATTCAAAAACTAATTTTATACTGTCACAAATTTTAATTGCGCCAGGGATTGCCTTTTCTATAGTAAATTTTTCAAAAACTAATTTTATACTGTCGCAAATTTTAAATATCCCAGGGATTGCCTTTTATATAGTAAATTATTCAAAAAATAATTTTCTACTGTCGCAAATTTTAATTACGCCAGGGATTGCCTTTTCTATAGTAAATTTTTCAAAAACTAATTTTATACTGTCGCAAATTTTATGTGCGCCAGGGATTGCCTTTTCTATAGTAAATTATTCAAAAAATAATTTTATACTGTCGCAAATTTTAAATATCCCAGGGATTGCCTTTTCTATAGTAAATTATTCAAAAAATAATTTTCTACTGTCGCAAATTTTAATTACGCCAGGGATTGCCTTTTCTATAGTAAATTTTTCAAAAACTAATTTTATACTGTCGCAAATTTTATGTGCGCCAGGGATTGCCTTTTATATAGTAAATTTTTCAAAAACTAATTTTATACTGTCGCAAATTTTATGTGCGCCAGGGATTGCCTTTTATATAGTAAATTTTTCAAAAAATAATTTTATACTGTCGCAAATTTTAATTACGCCAGGGATTGCCTTTTATATAGTAAATTTTTCAAAAACTAATTTTATACTGTCGCAAATTTTATGTGCGCCAGGGATTGCCTTTTCTATAGTAAATTATTCAAAAAATAATTTTCAACTGTCACAAATTTTAATTGCGCCAGGGATTGACTTTTCTATAGTAAATTATTCAAAAAATAATTTTCAACTGTCACAAATTTTAATTGCGCCAGGGATTGACTTTTCTATAGTAAATTATTCAAAAAATAATTTTCAACTGTCACAAATTTTAAATATCCCAGGGATTGCCTTTTATATAGTAAATTTTTCAAAAACTAATTTTATACTGTCGCAAATTTTATGTGCGCCAGGGATTGCCTTTTCTATAGTAAATTATTCAAAAAATAATTTTCAACTGTCACAAATTTTAATTACGCCAGGGATTGCCTTTTCTATAGTAAATTATTCAAAAAATAATTTTCAACTGTCGCAAATTTTAATTACGCCAGGGATTGCCTTTTCTATAGTAAATTATTCAAAAAATAATTTTTTACTGTCGCAAATTTTATGTGCGCCAGGGATTGCCTTTTCTATAGTAAATTATTCAAAAAATAATTTTCAACTGTCACAAATTTTAATTGCGCCAGGGATTGCCTTTTCTATAGTAAATTATTCAAAAAATAATTTTCAACTGTCACAAATTTTAATTGCGCCAGGGATTGCCTTTTCTATAGTAAATTTTTCAAAAACTAATTTTATACTGTCGCAAATTTTAAATATCCCAGGGATTGCCTTTTATATAGTAAATTTTTCAAAAAATAATTTTATACTGTCGCAAATTTTAATTACGCCAGGGATTGCCTTTTATATAGTAAATTTTTCAAAAACTAATTTTATACTGTCGCAAATTTTATGTGCGCCAGGGATTGCCTTTTCTATAGTAAATTTTTCAAAAACTAATTTTATACTGTCGCAAATTTTATGTGCGCCAGGGATTGCCTTTTCTATAGTAAATTTTTCAAAAACTAATTTTATACTGTCGCAAATTTTAATTACGCCAGGGATTGACTTTTCTATAGTAAATTATTCAAAAAATAATTTTCAACTGTCACAAATTTTAATTGCGCCAGGGATGGCCTTTTCTATAGTAAATTATTCAAAAAATAATTTTCAACTGTCACAAATTTTAATTGCGCCAGGGATTGACTTTTCTATAGTAAATTATTCAAAAAATAATTTTCAACTGTCACAAATTTTAAATATCCCAGGGATTGCCTTTTCTATAGTAAATTATTCAAAAACTAATTTTATACTGTCACAAATTTTAATTGCGCCAGGGATTGCCTTTTCTATAGTAAATTTTTCAAAAACTAATTTTATACTGTCGCAAATTTTAAATATCCCAGGGATTGCCTTTTATATAGTAAATTATTCAAAAAATAATTTTCTACTGTCGCAAATTTTAATTACGCCAGGGATTGCCTTTTCTATAGTAAATTTTTCAAAAACTAATTTTATACTGTCGCAAATTTTATGTGCGCCAGGGATTGCCTTTTCTATAGTAAATTATTCAAAAAATAATTTTATACTGTCGCAAATTTTAAATATCCCAGGGATTGCCTTTTCTATAGTAAATTATTCAAAAAATAATTTTCTACTGTCGCAAATTTTAATTACGCCAGGGATTGCCTTTTCTATAGTAAATTTTTCAAAAACTAATTTTATACTGTCGCAAATTTTATGTGCGCCAGGGATTGCCTTTTATATAGTAAATTTTTCAAAAACTAATTTTATACTGTCGCAAATTTTATGTGCGCCAGGGATTGCCTTTTATATAGTAAATTTTTCAAAAAATAATTTTATACTGTCGCAAATTTTAATTACGCCAGGGATTGCCTTTTATATAGTAAATTTTTCAAAAACTAATTTTATACTGTCGCAAATTTTATGTGCGCCAGGGATTGCCTTTTCTATAGTAAATTATTCAAAAAATAATTTTCAACTGTCACAAATTTTAATTGCGCCAGGGATTGACTTTTCTATAGTAAATTATTCAAAAAATAATTTTCAACTGTCACAAATTTTAATTGCGCCAGGGATTGACTTTTCTATAGTAAATTATTCAAAAAATAATTTTCAACTGTCACAAATTTTAAATATCCCAGGGATTGCCTTTTATATAGTAAATTTTTCAAAAACTAATTTTATACTGTCGCAAATTTTATGTGCGCCAGGGATTGCCTTTTCTATAGTAAATTATTCAAAAAATAATTTTCAACTGTCACAAATTTTAATTACGCCAGGGATTGCCTTTTCTATAGTAAATTATTCAAAAAATAATTTTTTACTGTCGCAAATTTTATGTGCGCCAGGGATTGCCTTTTCTATAGTAAATTATTCAAAAAATAATTTTCAACTGTCACAAATTTTAATTGCGCCAGGGATTGCCTTTTCTATAGTAAATTATTCAAAAAATAATTTTCAACTGTCACAAATTTTAATTGCGCCAGGGATTGCCTTTTCTATAGTAAATTATTCAAAAAATAATTTTTTACTGTCGCAAATTTTATGTGCGCCAGGGATTGCCTTTTCTATAGTAAATTATTCAAAAAATAATTTTCAACTGTCACAAATTTTAATTGCGCCAGGGATTGCCTTTTCTATAGTAAATTATTCAAAAAATAATTTTCAACTGTCACAAATTTTAATTGCGCCAGGGATTGACTTTTCTATAGTAAATTATTCAAAAACTAATTTTATACTGTCGCAAATTTTAAATATCCCAGGGATTGCCTTTTCTATAGTAAATTATTCAAAAAATAATTTTCAACTGTCGCAAATTTTAATTACGCCAGGGATTGCCTTTTCTATAGTAAATTATTCAAAAAATAATTTTTTACTGTCGCAAATTTTATGTGCGCCAGGGATTGCCTTTTCTATAGTAAATTATTCAAAAAATAATTTTCAACTGTCACAAATTTTAATTGCGCCAGGGATTGCCTTTTCTATAGTAAATTATTCAAAAAATAATTTTCAACTGTCACAAATTTTAATTGCGCCAGGGATTGACTTTTCTATAGTAAATTATTCAAAAAATAATTTTCAACTGTCACAAATTTTAAATATCCCAGGGATTGCCTTTTCTATAGTAAATTTTTCAAAAACTAATTTTATACTGTCGCAAATTTTATGTGCGCCAGGGATTGCCTTTTCTATAGTAAATTTTTCAAAAACTAATTTTATACTGTCGCAAATTTTATGTGCGCCAGGGATTGCCTTTTCTATAGTAAATTTTTCAAAAACTAATTTTCTACTGTCGCAAATTTTAATTGCGCCAGGGATTGACTTTTCTATAGTAAATTATTCAAAAAATAATTTTATACTGTCGCAAATTTTAATTACGCCAGGGATTGCCTTTTATATAGTAAATTTTCAAAAACTAATTTTATACTGTCGCAAATTTTAATTACGCCAGGGATTGCCTTTTATATAGTAAATTATTCAAAAAATAATTTTATACTGTCGCAAATTTTAATTACGCCAGGGATTGCCTTTTATATAGTAAATTTTTCAAAAACTAATTTTATACTGTCGCAAATTTTAAATATCCCAGGGATTGCCTTTTATATAGTAAATTTTTCAAAAAATAATTTTATACTGTCGCAAATTTTAATTACGCCAGGGATTGCCTTTTATATAGTAAATTTTTCAAAAACTAATTTTATACTGTCGCAAATTTTATATGCGCCAGGGATTGCCTTTTCTATAGTAAATTATTCAAAAAATAATTTTCAACTGTCACAAATTTTAATTGCGCCAGGGATTGACTTTTCTATAGTAAATTATTCAAAAAATAATTTTCAACTGTCACAAATTTTAAATATCCCAGGGATTGCCTTTTCTATAGTAAATTATTCAAAAACTAATTTTATACTGTCACAAATTTTAATTACGCCAGGGATTGCCTTTTATATAGTAAATTTTTCAAAAACTAATTTTATACTGTCGCAAATTTTAAATATCCCAGGGATTGCCTTTTCTATAGTAAATTATTCAAAAAATAATTTTCAACTGTCACAAATTTTAATTACGCCAGGGATTGCCTTTTCTATAGTAAATTATTCAAAAAATAATTTTTTACTGTCGCAAATTTTATGTGCGCCAGGGATTGCCTTTTCTATAGTAAATTATTCAAAAAATAATTTTCAACTGTCACAAATTTTAATTGCGCCAGGGATTGACTTTTCTATAGTAAATTATTCAAAAAATAATTTTCAACTGTCACAAATTTTAAATATCCCAGGGATTGCCTTTTCTATAGTAAATTATTCAAAAACTAATTTTATACTGTCACAAATTTTAATTGCGCCAGGGATTGCCTTTTCTATAGTAAATTTTTCAAAAACTAATTTTATACTGTCGCAAATTTTAAATATCCCAGGGATTGCCTTTTATATAGTAAATTTTTCAAAAAATAATTTTATACTGTCGCAAATTTTAATTACGCCAGGGATTGCCTTTTATATAGTAAATTTTTCAAAAACTAATTTTATACTGTCGCAAATTTTATGTGCGCCAGGGATTGCCTTTTCTATAGTAAATTTTTCAAAAACTAATTTTATACTGTCGCAAATTTTATGTGCGCCAGGGATTGCCTTTTCTATAGTAAATTTTTCAAAAACTAATTTTATACTGTCGCAAATTTTAATTACGCCAGGGATTGACTTTTCTATAGTAAATTATTCAAAAAATAATTTTCAACTGTCACAAATTTTAATTGCGCCAGGGATTGCCTTTTCTATAGTAAATTATTCAAAAAATAATTTTCAACTGTCACAAATTTTAATTGCGCCAGGGATTGACTTTTCTATAGTAAATTATTCAAAAAATAATTTTCAACTGTCACAAATTTTAAATATCCCAGGGATTGCCTTTTCTATAGTAAATTATTCAAAAACTAATTTTATACTGTCACAAATTTTAATTACGCCAGGGATTGACTTTTCTATAGTAAATTATTCAAAAAATAATTTTCAACTGTCACAAATTTTAATTGCGCCAGGGATTGCCTTTTCTATAGTAAATTATTCAAAAAATAATTTTCAACTGTCACAAATTTTAATTGCGCCAGGGATTGACTTTTCTATAGTAAATTATTCAAAAAATAATTTTCAACTGTCGCAAATTTTAAATATCCCAGGGATTGCCTTTTCTACAGTAAATTATTCAAAAAATAATTTTATACTGTCGCAAATTTTAATTGCGCCAGGGATTGCCTTTTATATAGTAAATTTTTCAAAAACTAATTTTATACTGTCGCAAATTTTAATTGCGCCAGGGATTGCCTTTTCTATAGTAAATTATTCAAAAAATAATTTTCAACTGTCACAAATTTTATGTGCGCCAGGGATTGCCTTTTCTATAGTAAATTATTCAAAAACTAATTTTTTACTGTCGCAAATTTTATGTGCGCCAGGGATTGCCTTTTCTATAGTAAATTATTCAAAAAATAATTTTCTACTGTCGCAAATTTTAAATATCCCAGGGATTGCCTTTTCTACAGTAAATTATTCAAAAAATAATTTTCAACTGTCACAAATTTTAATTGCGCCAGGGATTGACTTTTCTATAGTAAATTATTCAAAAAATAATTTTATACTGTCGCAAATTTTATGTGCGCCAGGGATTGCCTTTTCTATAGTAAATTATTCAAAAAATAATTTTCAACTGTCACAAATTTTAATTACGCCAGGGATTGCCTTTTCTATAGTAAATTATTCAAAAACTAATTTTATACTGTCGCAAATTTTATGTGCGCCAGGGATTGACTTTTCTATAGTAAATTATTCAAAAAATAATTTTCAACTGTCACAAATTTTAAATATCCCAGGGATTGCCTTTTCTATAGTAAATTTTTCAAAAACTAATTTTATACTGTCGCAAATTTTATGTGCGCCAGGGATTGCCTTTTCTATAGTAAATTATTCAAAAAATAATTTTATACTGTCGCAAATTTTAATTGCGCCAGGGATTGCCTTTTCTATAGTAAATTTTTCAAAAACTAATTTTATACTGTCGCAAATTTTAATTGCGCCAGGGATTGCCTTTTCTATAGTAAATTATTCAAAAACTAATTTTATACTGTCACAAATTTTAATTGCGCCAGGGATTGCCTTTTCTATAGTAAATTATTCAAAAAATAATTTTATACTGTCGCAAATTTTAATTACGCCAGGGATTGCCTTTTATATAGTAAATTTTTCAAAAACTAATTTTCAACTGTCACAAATTTTAATTGCGCCAGGGATTGCCTTTTATATAGTAAATTATTCAAAAAATAATTTTATACTGTCACAAATTTTAATTGCGCCAGGGATTGCCTTTTCTATAGTAAATTATTCAAAAAATAATTTTATACTGTCGCAAATTTTATGTGCGCCAGGGATTGACTTTTCTATAGTAAATTATTCAAAAAATAATTTTCAACTGTCACAAATTTTAATTGCGCCAGGGATTGACTTTTCTATAGTAAATTATTCAAAAAATAATTTTATACTGTCGCAAATTTTATGTGCGCCAGGGATTGCCTTTTCTATAGTAAATTATTCAAAAAATAATTTTATACTGTCGCAAATTTTATGTGCGCCAGGGATTGCCTTTTCTATAGTAAATTATTCAAAAAATAATTTTCAACTGTCACAAATTTTAATTGCGCCAGGGATTGCCTTTTCTATAGTAAATTATTCAAAAAATAATTTTCAACTGTCACAAATTTTATGTGCGCCAGGGATTGCCTTTTCTATAGTAAATTATTCAAAAACTAATTTTTTACTGTCGCAAATTTTATGTGCGCCAGGGATTGCCTTTTCTATAGTAAATTATTCAAAAAATAATTTTCTACTGTCGCAAATTTTAAATATCCCAGGGATTGCCTTTTCTACAGTAAATTATTCAAAAAATAATTTTCAACTGTCACAAATTTTAATTGCGCCAGGGATTGACCTTTCTATAGTAAATTATTCAAAAAATAATTTTATACTGTCGCAAATTTTATGTGCGCCAGGGATTGCCTTTTCTATAGTAAATTATTCAAAAAATAATTTTATACTGTCGCAAATTTTATGTGCGCCAGGGATTGCCTTTTCTATAGTAAATTATTCAAAAAATAATTTTCAACTGTCACAAATTTTAATTGCGCCAGGGATTGCCTTTTCTATAGTAAATTATTCAAAAAATAATTTTATACTGTCGCAAATTTTAATTGCGCCAGGGATTGCCTTTTATATAGTAAATTTTTCAAAAACTAATTTTATACTGTCGCAAATTTTAATTGCGCCAGGGATTGCCTTTTCTATAGTAAATTATTCAAAAAATAATTTTCAACTGTCACAAATTTTATGTGCGCCAGGGATTGCCTTTTCTATAGTAAATTATTCAAAAACTAATTTTTTACTGTCGCAAATTTTATGTGCGCCAGGGATTGCCTTTTCTATAGTAAATTATTCAAAAAATAATTTTCTACTGTCGCAAATTTTAAATATCCCAGGGATTGCCTTTTCTACAGTAAATTATTCAAAAAATAATTTTCAACTGTCACAAATTTTAATTGCGCCAGGGATTGACTTTTCTATAGTAAATTATTCAAAAAATAATTTTATACTGTCGCAAATTTTATGTGCGCCAGGGATTGCCTTTTCTATAGTAAATTATTCAAAAAATAATTTTATACTGTCGCAAATTTTATGTGCGCCAGGGATTGCCTTTTCTATAGTAAATTTTTCAAAAACTAATTTTATACTGTCGCAAATTTTAATTGCGCCAGGGATTGCCTTTTCTATAGTAAATTATTCAAAAACTAATTTTATACTGTCACAAATTTTAATTGCGCCAGGGATTGACTTTTCTATAGTAAATTATTCAAAAAATAATTTTCAACTGTCACAAATTTTAATTGCGCCAGGGATTGCGTTTTCTATAGTAAATTATTCAAAAAATAATTTTCAACTGTCACAAATTTTAATTGCGCCAGGGATTGACTTTTCTATAGTAAATTATTCAAAAACTAATTTTATACTGTCGCAAATTTTAAATATCCCAGGGATTGCCTTTTCTATAGTAAATTATTCAAAAAATAATTTTATACTGTCGCAAATTTTAAATATCCCAGGGATTGCCTTTTCTATAGTAAATTATTCAAAAAATAATTTTCAACTGTCGCAAATTTTAAATATCCCAGGGATTGCCTTTTCTATAGTAAATTATTCAAAAAATAATTTTATACTGTCGCAAATTTTAATTACGCCAGGGATTGACTTTTCTATAGTAAATTATTCAAAAAATAATTTTCAACTGTCGCAAATTTTAATTACGCCAGGGATTGCCTTTTCTATAGTAAATTATTCAAAAAATAATTTTTTTACTGTCGCAAATTTTATGTGCGCCAGGGATTGCCTTTTCTATAGTAAATTATTCAAAAACTAATTTTATACTGTCACAAATTTTAATTGCGCCAGGGATTGCCTTTTCTATAGTAAATTTTTCAAAAACTAATTTTATACTGTCGCAAATTTTAATTGCGCCAGGGATTGCCTTTTCTATAGTAAATTTTTCAAAAACTAATTTTATACTGTCGCAAATTTTAATTACGCCAGGGATTGACTTTTCTATAGTAAATTATTCAAAAAATAATTTTATACTGTCGCAAATTTTAATTGCGCCAGGGATTGACTTTTCTATAGTAAATTATTCAAAAACTAATTTTTTACTGTCGCAAATTTTAAATATCCCAGGGATTGCCTTTTATATAGTAAATTTTTCAAAAACTAATTTTATACTGTCGCAAATTTTATGTGCGCCAGGGATTGCCTTTTCTATAGTAAATTTTTCAAAAACTAATTTTATACTGTCGCAAATTTTAAATATCCCAGGGATTGCCTTTTCTATAGTAAATTATTCAAAAAATAATTTTCAACTGTCGCAAATTTTAATTACGCCAGGGATTGCCTTTTCTATAGTAAATTATTCAAAAAATAATTTTTTACTGTCGCAAATTTTATGTGCGCCAGGGATTGCCTTTTCTATAGTAAATTATTCAAAAAATAATTTTCAACTGTCACAAATTTTAATTGCGCCAGGGATTGCCTTTTCTATAGTAAATTTTTCAAAAACTAATTTTATACTGTCGCAAATTTTAATTGCGCCAGGGATTGCCTTTTCTATAGTAAATTTTTCAAAAACTAATTTTATACTGTCGCAAATTTTAATTACGCCAGGGATTGACTTTTCTATAGTAAATTATTCAAAAAATAATTTTATACTGTCGCAAATTTTAATTGCGCCAGGGATTGACTTTTCTATAGTAAATTATTCAAAAACTAATTTTTTACTGTCGCAAATTTTAAATATCCCAGGGATTGCCTTTTATATAGTAAATTTTTCAAAAACTAATTTTATACTGTCGCAAATTTTATGTGCGCCAGGGATTGCCTTTTCTATAGTAAATTTTTCAAAAACTAATTTTATACTGTCGCAAATTTTAAATATCCCAGGGATTGCCTTTTCTATAGTAAATTATTCAAAAAATAATTTTCAACTGTCGCAAATTTTAATTACGCCAGGGATTGCCTTTTCTATAGTAAATTATTCAAAAAATAATTTTTTACTGTCGCAAATTTTATGTGCGCCAGGGATTGCCTTTTCTATAGTAAATTATTCAAAAAATAATTTTCAACTGTCACAAATTTTAATTGCGCCAGGGATTGCCTTTTCTATAGTAAATTATTCAAAAAATAATTTTCAACTGTCACAAATTTTAATTGCGCCAGGGATTGACTTTTCTATAGTAAATTATTCAAAAACTAATTTTATACTGTCACAAATTTTAATTGCGCCAGGGATTGCCTTTTCTATAGTAAATTATTCAAAAAATAATTTTATACTGTCGCAAATTTTAATTGCGCCAGGGATTGCCTTTTCTATAGTAAATTTTTCAAAAACTAATTTTATACTGTCGCAAATTTTAATTGCGCCAGGGATTGCCTTTTCTATAGTAAATTATTCAAAAACTAATTTTATACTGTCACAAATTTTAATTGCGCCAGGGGATTGCCTTTTCTATAGTAAATTATTCAAAAAATAATTTTATACTGTCGCAAATTTTAATTACGCCAGGGATTGCCTTTTATATAGTAAATTTTTCAAAAACTAATTTTATACTGTCGCAAATTTTAATTACGCCAGGGATTGCCTTTTATATAGTAAATTATTCAAAAAATAATTTTATACTGTCACAAATTTTAATTGCGCCAGGGATTGCCTTTTCTATAGTAAATTTTTCAAAAACTAATTTTATACTGTCGCAAATTTTAAATATCCCAGGGATTGCCTTTTCTATAGTAAATTATTCAAAAACTATTTTTATACTGTCGCAAATTTTAAATATCCCAGGGATTGCCTTTTCTACAGTAAATTATTCAAAAAATAATTTTCAACTGTCACAAATTTTAATTGCGCCAGGGATTGCCTTTTCTATAGTAAATTATTCAAAAACTAATTTTATACTGTCGCAAATTTTAAATATCCCAGGGATTGCCTTTTATATAGTAAATTTTTCAAAAACTAATTTTATACTGTCGCAAATTTTAATTGCGCCAGGGATTGCCTTTTCTATAGTAAATTATTCAAAAACTAATTTTATACTGTCACAAATTTTAATTGCGCCAGGGATTGCCTTTTCTATAGTAAATTTTTCAAAAACTAATTTTATACTGTCGCAAATTTTAAATATCCCAGGGATTGCCTTTTCTATAGTAAATTATTCAAAAAATAATTTTCTACTGTCGCAAATTTTAAATATCCCAGGGATTGCCTTTTATATAGTAAATTTTTCAAAAACTAATTTTATACTGTCGCAAATTTTAATTGCGCCAGGGATTGCCTTTTCTATAGTAAATTATTCAAAAACTAATTTTATACTGTCACAAATTTTAATTGCGCCAGGGATTGCCTTTTCTATAGTAAATTTTTCAAAAACTAATTTTATACTGTCGCAAATTTTAAATATCCCAGGGATTGCCTTTTCTATAGTAAATTATTCAAAAAATAATTTTCTACTGTCACAAATTTTAATTACGCCAGGGATTGCCTTTTCTATAGTAAATTTTTCAAAAACTAATTTTATACTGTCGCAAATTTTATGTGCGCCAGGGATTGCCTTTTCTATAGTAAATTATTCAAAAACTAATTTTTTACTCTCGCAAATTTTATGTGCGCCAGGGATTGCCTTTTCTATAGTAAATTATTCAAAAAATAACTTTCTACTGTCGCAAATTTTATGTGCGCCAGGGATTGCCTTTTCTATAGTAAATTATTCAAAAAATAATTTTCAACTGTCACAAATTTTAATTGCGCCAGGGATTGACTTTTCTATAGTAAATTATTCAAAAAATAATTTTCAACTGTCACAAATTTTAATTGCGCCAGGGATTGACTTTTCTATAGTAAATTATTCAAAAAATAATTTTCAACTTTCACAAATTTTGAATATCCCAGGGATTGCCTTTTATATAGTAAATTTTTCAAAAACTAATTTTATACTGTCGCAAATTTTATGTGCGCCAGGGATTGCCTTTTCTATAGTAAATTATTCAAAAAATAATTTTCAACTGTCACAAATTTTATGTGCGCCAGGGATTGCCTTTTCTATAGTAAATTATTCAAAAAATAATTTTCAACTGTCACAAATTTTAATTGCGCCAGGGATTGCCTTTTCTATAGTAAATTTTTCAAAAACTAATTTTATACTGTCGCAAATTTTAATTGCGCCAGGGATTGCCTTTTCTATAGTAAATTATTCAAAAAATAATTTTCAACTGTCACAAATTTTAATTGCGCCAGGGATTGACTTTTCTATAGTAAATTATTCAAAAAATAATTTTCAACTGTCACAAATTTTAATTGCGCCAGGGATTGCCTTTTCTATAGTAAATTATTCAAAAAATAATTTTCAACTGTCACAAATTTTAATTGCGCCAGGGATTGCCTTTTCTATAGTAAATTATTCAAAAAATAATTTTATACTGTCACAAATTTTAATTGCGCCAGGGATTGCCTTTTCTATAGTAAATTATTCAAAAACTAATTTTATACTGTCGCAAATTTTAATTACGCCAGGGATTGCCTTTTATATAGTAAATTATTCAAAAAATAATTTTATACTGTCGCAAATTTTAATTGCGCCAGGGATTGCCTTTTATATAGTAAATTTTTCAAAAACTAATTTTATACTGTCACAAATTTTATGTGCGCCAGGGATTGCCTTTTCTATAGTAAATTATTCAAAAACTAATTTTCAACTGTCACAAATTTTATGTGCGCCAGGGATTGCCTTTTCTATAGTAAATTATTCAAAAACTAATTTTATACTGTCACAAATTTTAATTGCGCCAGGGATTGACTTTTATATAGTAAATTTTTCAAAAACTAATTTTATACTGTCGCAAATTTTAATTGCGCCAGGGATTGCCTTTTCTATAGTAAATTTTTCAAAAACTAATTTTATACTGTCGCAAATTTTAATTGCGCCAGGGATTGCCTTTTCTATAGTAAATTATTCAAAAACTAATTTTCAACTGTCACAAATTTTATGTGCGCCAGGGATTGCCTTTTCTATAGTAAATTATTCAAAAACTAATTTTATACTGTCACAAATTTTAATTGCGCCAGGGATTGACTTTTCTATAGTAAATTATTCAAAAAATAATTTTCAACTGTCACAAATTTTAATTACGCCAGGGATTGCCTTTTCTATAGTAAATTTTTCAAAAACTAATTTTCAACTGTCACAAATTTTAATTGCGCCAGGGATTGACTTTTCTATAGTAAATTATTCAAAAAATAATTTTCAACTGTCACAAATTTTAATTGCGCCAGGGATTGCCTTTTCTATAGTAAATTATTCAAAAAATAATTTTATACTGTCGCAAATTTTAAATATCCCAGGGATTGCCTTTTCTATAGTAAATTATTCAAAAAATAATTTTATACTGTCGCAAATTTTAAATATCCCAGGGATTGCCTTTTCTATAGTAAATTATTCAAAAAATAATTTTATACTGTCGCAAATTTTAATTACGCCAGGGATTGCCTTTTCTATAGTAAATTATTCAAAAAATAATTTTATACTGTCACAAATTTTAATTGCGCCAGGGATTGCCTTTTCTATAGTAAATTATTCAAAAAATATATAATTTACTATAGAAAAGGCAATCCCTGGCGCAATTAAAATTTGTGACAGTTGAAAATTATTTTTTGAATAATTTACTATAGAAAAGTCAATCCCTGGCGCAATTAAAATTTGTGACAGTTGAAAATTAGTTTTTGAAAAATTTACTATAGAAAAGGCAATCCCTGGGATATTTAAAATTTGCGACAGTATAAAATTATTTTTTGAATAATTTACTATAGAAAAGGCAATCCCTGGCGCAATTAAAATTTGCGACAGTATAAAATTAGTTTTTGAAAAATTTACTATATAAAAGGCAATCCCTGGCGCAATTAAAATTTGCGACAGTATAAAATTAGTTTTTGAAAAATTTACTATATAAAAGGCAATCCCTGGCGTAATTAAAATTTGCGACAGTATAAAATTAGTTTTTGAATAATTTACTATAGAAAAGGCAATCCCTGGCGCACATAAAATTTGTGACAGTTGAAAATTATTTTTTGAAAAATTTACTATAGAAAAGGCAATCCCTGGCGCAATTAAAATTTGTGACAGTATAAAATTATTTTTTGAATAATTTACTATAGAAAAGGCAATCCCTGGCGCACATAAAATTTGTGACAGTTGAAAATTATTTTTTGAATAATTTACTATAGAAAAGTCAATCCCTGGGATATTTAAAATTTGCGACAGTTGAAAATTAGTTTTTGAAAAATTTACTATAGAAAAGGCAATCCCTGGCGCACATAAAATTTGCGACAGTATAAAATTATTTTTTGAATAATTTACTATAGAAAAGTCAATCCCTGGCGTAATTAAAATTTGTGACAGTTGAAAATTATTTTTTGAATAATTTACTATAGAAAAGTCAATCCCTGGCGTAATTAAAATTTGCGACAGTAAAAAATTAGTTTTTGAATAATTTACTATAGAAAAGTCAATCCCTGGCGCAATTAAAATTTGTGACAGTATAAAATTAGTTTTTGAATAATTTACTATAGAAAAGGCAATCCCTGGCGCAATTAAAATTTGTGACAGTTGAAAATTATTTTTTGAATAATTTACTATAGAAAAGGCAATCCCTGGCGCAATTAAAATTTGTGACAGTATAAAATTAGTTTTTGAAAAATTTACTATATAAAAGGCAATCCCTGGCGTAATTAAAATTTGCGACAGTATAAAATTATTTTTTGAATAATTTACTATAGAAAAGGCAATCCCTGGCGCAATTAAAATTTGTGACAGTTGAAAATTATTTTTTGAATAATTTACTATATAAAAGGCAATCCCTGGGATATTTAAAATTTGCGACAGTATAAAATTAGTTTTTGAAAAATTTACTATAGAAAAGTCAATCCCTGGCGCAATTAAAATTTGCGACAGTATAAAATTATTTTTTGAATAATTTACTATAGAAAAGGCAATCCCTGGCGTAATTAAAATTTGTGACAGTTGAAAATTATTTTTTGAATAATTTACTATATAAAAGGCAATCCCTGGGATATTTAAAATTTGCGACAGTATAAAATTATTTTTTGAATAATTTACTATAGAAAAGTCAATCCCTGGCGCAATTAAAATTTGCGACAGTAGAAAATTATTTTTTGAATAGTTTACTATAGAAAAGGCAATCCCTGGCGCAATTAAAATTTGCGACAGTTGAAAATTAGTTTTTGAAAAATTTACTATAGAAAAGGCAATCCCTGGCGCACATAAAATTTGCGACAGTATAAAATTATTTTTTGAATAATTTACTATAGAAAAGTCAATCCCTGGCGCAATTAAAATTTGTGACAGTTGAAAATTATTTTTTGAATAATTTACTATATAAAAGGCAATCCCTGGGATATTTAAAATTTGCGACAGTATAAAATTAGTTTTTGAAAAATTTACTATAGAAAAGTCAATCCCTGGCGCAATTAAAATTTGTGACAGTTGAAAATTATTTTTTGAATAATTTACTATAGAAAAGGCAATCCCTGGCGCACATAAAATTTGCGACAGTAAAAAATTATTTTTTGAATAATTTACTATAGAAAAGGCAATCCCTGGCGTAATTAAAATTTGCGACAGTTGAAAATTATTTTTTGAATAATTTACTATAGAAAAGGCAATCCCTGGGATATTTAAAATTTGCGACAGTATAAAATTAGTTTTTGAAAAATTTACTATAGAAAAGTCAATCCCTGGCGCAATTAAAATTTGTGACAGTATAAAATTATTTTTTGAATAATTTACTATAGAAAAGGCAATCCCTGGGATATTTAAAATTTGCGACAGTATAAAATTATTTTTTGAATAATTTACTATAGAAAAGGCAATCCCTGGCGCACATAAAATTTGCGACAGTAAAAAATTATTTTTTGAAAAATTTACTATAGAAAAGTCAATCCCTGGCGCACATAAAATTTGTGACAGTATAAAATTAGTTTTTGAATAATTTACTATAGAAAAGTCAATCCCTGGCGCACATAAAATTTGCGACAGTATAAAATTATTTTTTGAATAATTTACTATAGAAAAGGCAATCCCTGGCGCAATTAAAATTTGCGACAGTATAAAATTATTTTTTGAATAATTTACTATAGAAAAGTCAATCCCTGGCGCAATTAAAATTTGCGACAGTATAAAATTATTTTTTGAATAATTTACTATAGAAAAGGCAATCCCTGGGATATTTAAAATTTGCGACAGTATAAAATTATTTTTTGAATAATTTACTATAGAAAAGGCAATCCCTGGCGCAATTAAAATTTGCGACAGTATAAAATTAGTTTTTGAAAAATTTACTATAGAAAAGGCAATCCCTGGGATATTTAAAATTTGCGACAGTAAAAAATTAGTTTTTGAATAATTTACTATAGAAAAGGCAATCCCTGGCGCACATAAAATTTGTGACAGTATAAAATTAGTTTTTGAATAATTTACTATAGAAAAGGCAATCCCTGGCGCACATAAAATTTGTGACAGTATAAAATTAGTTTTTGAAAAATTTACTATATAAAAGGCAATCCCTGGCGTAATTAAAATTTGCGACAGTATAAAATTATTTTTTGAATAATTTACTATAGAAAAGGCAATCCCTGGCGCAATTAAAATTTGTGACAGTTGAAAATTATTTTTTGAATAATTTACTATAGAAAAGGCAATCCCTGGCGCACATAAAATTTGCGACAGTATAAAATTATTTTTTGAATAATTTACTATAGAAAAGGCAATCCCTGGCGCAATTAAAATTTGCGACAGTATAAAATTATTTTGTCACAAATTTTATGTGCGCCAGGGATTGCCTTTTCTATAGTAAATTATTCAAAAACTAATTTTATACTGTCGCAAATTTTAATTACGCCAGGGATTGCCTTTTCTATAGTAAATTATTCAAAAACTAATTTTATACTGTCGCAAATTTTAATTGCGCCAGGGATTGCCTTTTCTATAGTAAATTATTCAAAAAATAATTTTCAACTGTCACAAATTTTAATTGCGCCAGGGATTGACTTTTCTATAGTAAATTATTCAAAAAATAATTTTATACTGTCGCAAATTTTAATTACGCCAGGGATTGCCTTTTATATAGTAAATTTTTCAAAAACTAATTTTATACTGTCGCAAATTTTATGTGCGCCAGGGATTGCCTTTTCTATAGTAAATTATTCAAAAAATAATTTTATACTGTCGCAAATTTTAAATATCCCAGGGATTGACTTTTCTATAGTAAATTTTTCAAAAACTAATTTTCAACTGTCACAAATTTTATGTGCGCCAGGGATTGCCTTTTCTATAGTAAATTATTCAAAAAATAATTTTCAACTGTCACAAATTTTATGTGCGCCAGGGATTGCCTTTTCTATAGTAAATTTTTCAAAAAATAATTTTATACTGTCGCAAATTTTAATTACGCCAGGGATTGCCTTTTATATAGTAAATTTTTCAAAAACTAATTTTATACTGTCACAAATTTTAATTGCGCCAGGGATTGCCTTTTCTATAGTAAATTATTCAAAAACTAATTTTATACTGTCGCAAATTTTATGTGCGCCAGGGATTGCCTTTTCTATAGTAAATTATTCAAAAAATAATTTTCAACTGTCACAAATTTTATGTGCGCCAGGGATTGACTTTTCTATAGTAAATTATTCAAAAAATAATTTTATACTGTCACAAATTTTAATTGCGCCAGGGATTGACTTTTCTATAGTAAATTATTCAAAAACTAATTTTATACTGTCGCAAATTTTAATTGCGCCAGGGATTGACTTTTCTATAGTAAATTATTCAAAAAATAATTTTATACTGTCACAAATTTTAATTGCGCCAGGGATTGACTTTTCTATAGTAAATTTTTCAAAAACTAATTTTATACTGTCGCAAATTTTAAATATCCCAGGGATTGCCTTTTCTATAGTAAATTATTCAAAAACTAATTTTCAACTGTCACAAATTTTATGTGCGCCAGGGATTGCCTTTTCTATAGTAAATTATTCAAAAACTAATTTTATACTGTCGCAAATTTTAATTGCGCCAGGGATTGACTTTTCTATAGTAAATTATTCAAAAAATAATTTTATACTGTCACAAATTTTAATTGCGCCAGGGATTGACTTTTCTATAGTAAATTTTTCAAAAACTAATTTTATACTGTCGCAAATTTTAAATATCCCAGGGATTGCCTTTTATATAGTAAATTATTCAAAAAATAATTTTCAACTGTCACAAATTTTAATTGCGCCAGGGATTGACTTTTCTATAGTAAATTATTCAAAAAATAATTTTATACTGTCGCAAATTTTATGTGCGCCAGGGATTGCCTTTTCTATAGTAAATTTTTCAAAAACTAATTTTCAACTGTCGCAAATTTTAAATATCCCAGGGATTGACTTTTCTATAGTAAATTATTCAAAAAATAATTTTCAACTGTCACAAATTTTATGTGGGCCAGGGATTGCCTTTTCTATAGTAAATTATTCAAAAAATAATTTTATACTGTCACAAATTTTAATTGCGCCAGGGATTGCCTTTTCTATAGTAAATTTTTCAAAAAATAATTTTCAACTGTCACAAATTTTATGTGCGCCAGGGATTGCCTTTTCTATAGTAAATTATTCAAAAACTAATTTTATACTGTCGCAAATTTTAATTACGCCAGGGATTGCCTTTTATATAGTAAATTTTTCAAAAACTAATTTTATACTGTCGCAAATTTTAATTGCGCCAGGGATTGCCTTTTCTATAGTAAATTATTCAAAAAATAATTTTCAACTGTCACAAATTTTAATTGCGCCAGGGATTGACTTTTCTATAGTAAATTTTTCAAAAACTAATTTTATACTGTCGCAAATTTTAAATATCCCAGGGATTGCCTTTTATATAGTAAATTATTCAAAAAATAATTTTCAACTGTCACAAATTTTAATTGCGCCAGGGATTGCCTTTTCTATAGTAAATTATTCAAAAAATAATTTTATACTGTCGCAAATTTTAATTACGCCAGGGATTGCCTTTTATATAGTAAATTATTCAAAAAATAATTTTCAACTGTCACAAATTTTAATTGCGCCAGGGATTGCCTTTTCTATAGTAAATTATTCAAAAACTAATTTTATACTGTCACAAATTTTAATTGCGCCAGGGATTGCCTTTTCTATAGTAAATTTTTCAAAAACTAATTTTATACTGTCGCAAATTTTAAATATCCCAGGGATTGCCTTTTATATAGTAAATTTTTCAAAAACTAATTTTATACTGTCGCAAATTTTAATTGCGCCAGGGATTGCCTTTTCTATAGTAAATTATTCAAAAAATAATTTTCAACTGTCACAAATTTTAATTGCGCCAGGGATTGACTTTTCTATAGTAAATTATTCAAAAAATAATTTTATACTGTCGCAAATTTTAATTACGCCAGGGATTGCCTTTTATATAGTAAATTTTTCAAAAACTAATTTTATACTGTCGCAAATTTTATGTGCGCCAGGGATTGCCTTTTCTATAGTAAATTATTCAAAAACTAATTTTATACTGTCACAAATTTTAATTGCGCCAGGGATTGACTTTTCTATAGTAAATTATTCAAAAAATAATTTTATACTGTCGCAAATTTTAATTGCGCCAGGGATTGACTTTTCTATAGTAAATTATTCAAAAAATAATTTTCAACTGTCACAAATTTTATGTGCGCCAGGGATTGCCTTTTCTATAGTAAATTATTCAAAAAATAATTTTCTACTGTCACAAATTTTAATTGCGCCAGGGATTGACTTTTCTATAGTAAATTATTCAAAAAATAATTTTCAACTGTCACAAATTTTAATTACGCCAGGGATTGCCTTTTCTATAGTAAATTATTCAAAAAATAATTTTCAACTGTCACAAATTTTAATTGCGCCAGGGATTGACTTTTCTATAGTAAATTTTTCAAAAACTAATTTTATACTGTCGCAAATTTTATGTGCGCCAGGGATTGCCTTTTATATAGTAAATTATTCAAAAACTAATTTTATACTGTCGCAAATTTTAATTACGCCAGGGATTGACTTTTCTATAGTAAATTATTCAAAAAATAATTTTCAACTGTCACAAATTTTAATTACGCCAGGGATTGACTTTTCTATAGTAAATTATTCAAAAAATAATTTTATACTGTCGCAAATTTTATGTGCGCCAGGGATTGCCTTTTCTATAGTAAATTATTCAAAAACTAATTTTATACTGTCACAAATTTTAATTGCGCCAGGGATTGACTTTTATATAGTAAATTTTTCAAAAACTAATTTTATACTGTCACAAATTTTAATTGCGCCAGGGATTGCCCTTTCTATAGTAAATTATTCAAAAAATAATTTTCAACTGTCACAAATTTTAATTGCGCCAGGGATTGACTTTTCTATAGTAAATTTTTCAAAAACTAATTTTATACTGTCGCAAATTTTAAATATCCCAGGGATTGCCTTTTCTATAGTAAATTATTCAAAAAATAATTTTCAACTGTCGCAAATTTTAATTACGCCAGGGATTGCCTTTTCTATAGTAAATTATTCAAAAAATAATTTTTTACTGTCGCAAATTTTATGTGCGCCAGGGATTGCCTTTTCTATAGTAAATTATTCAAAAAATAATTTTATACTGTCACAAATTTTAATTGCGCCAGGGATTGACTTTTCTATAGTAAATTTTTCAAAAACTAATTTTATACTGTCGCAAATTTTAAATATCCCAGGGATTGCCTTTTCTATAGTAAATTATTCAAAAACTAATTTTCAACTGTCACAAATTTTATGTGCGCCAGGGATTGCCTTTTCTATAGTAAATTATTCAAAAACTAATTTTATACTGTCGCAAATTTTAATTGCGCCAGGGATTGCCTTTTCTATAGTAAATTTTTCAAAAACTAATTTTCAACTGTCGCAAATTTTAAATATCCCAGGGATTGCCTTTTATATAGTAAATTATTCAAAAAATAATTTTATACTGTCGCAAATTTTATGTGCGCCAGGGATTGCCTTTTCTATAGTAAATTATTCAAAAAATAATTTTCTACTGTCGCAAATTTTAATTACGCCAGGGATTGCCTTTTATATAGTAAATTTTTCAAAAACTAATTTTATACTGTCACAAATTTTATGTGCGCCAGGGATTGCCTTTTCTATAGTAAATTATTCAAAAACTAATTTTATACTGTCGCAAATTTTATGTGCGCCAGGGATTGCCTTTTCTATAGTAAATTTTTCAAGAAATAATTTTCAACTGTCACAAATTTTAATTGCGCCAGGGATTGACTTTTCTATAGTAAATTATTCAAAAACTAATTTTCAACTGTCACAAATTTTAATTGCGCCAGGGATTGCCTTTTCTATAGTAAATTATTCAAAAACTAATTTTATACTGTCGCAAATTTTAATTGCGCCAGGGATTGCATTTTCTATAGTAAATTTTTCAAAAACTAATTTTCAACTGTCGCAAATTTTAAATATCCCAGGGATTGCCTTTTATATAGTAAATTTTTCAAAAACTAATTTTATACTGTCACAAATTTTAATTGCGCCAGGGATTGCCTTTTCTATAGTAAATTTTTCAAAAACTAATTTTATACTGTCGCAAATTTTAATTACGCCAGGGATTGACTTTTCTATAGTAAATTATTCAAAAAATAATTTTCAACTGTCACAAATTTTAATTGCGCCAGGGATTGCCTTTTCTATAGTAAATTATTCAAAAAATAATTTTCAACTGTCACAAATTTTATGTGCGCCAGGGATTGCCTTTTCTATAGTAAATTATTCAAAAAATAATTTTCAACTGTCACAAATTTTAATTGCGCCAGGGATTGACTTTTCTATAGTAAATTATTCAAAAAATAATTTTATACTGTCGCAAATTTTAATTGCGCCAGGGATTGACTTTTATATAGTAAATTATTCAAAAAATAATTTTATGTGCGCCAGGGATTGCCTTTTCTATAGTAAATTATTCAAAAAATAATTTTCAACTGTCACATATTTTAATTGCGCCAGGGATTGCCTTTTCTATAGTAAATTATTCAAAAAATAATTTTCAACTGTCACAAATTTTATGTGCGCCAGGGATTGCCTTTTCTATAGTAAATTATTCAAAAACTAATTTTATACTGTCGCAAATTTTAATTGCGCCAGGGATTGACTTTTATATAGTAAATTATTCAAAAACTAATTTTTTACTGTCGCAAATTTTAATTACGCCAGGGATTGACTTTTCTATAGTAAATTATTCAAAAAATAATTTTCTACTGTCACAAATTTTAATTGCGCCAGGGATTGCCTTTTCTATAGTAAATTATTCAAAAAATAATTTTATACTGTCGCAAATTTTATGTGCGCCAGGGATTGCCTTTTCTATAGTAAATTATTCAAAAAATAATTTTATACTGTCGCAAATTTTATGTGCGCCAGGGATTGCCTTTTCTATAGTAAATTATTCAAAAAATAATTTTCAACTGTCACAAATTTTAATTGCGCCAGGGATTGCCTTTTCTATAGTAAATTATTCAAAAAATAATTTTCAACTGTCACAAATTTTATGTGCGCCAGGGATTGCCTTTTCTATAGTAAATTATTCAAAAACTAATTTTCTACTGTCGCAAATTTTAATTACGCCAGGGATTGACTTTTCTATAGTAAATTATTCAAAAAATAATTTTCTACTGTCGCAAATTTTAATTGCGCCAGGGATTGCCTTTCTATAGTAAATTTTTCAAAAACTAATTATATACTGTCGCAAATTTTAATTACGCCAGGGATTGACTTTTATATAGTAAATTATTCAAAAAATAATTTTATACTGTCACATATTTTAATTGCGCCAGGGATTGACTTTTATATAGTAAATTTTTCAAAAAATAATTTTATACTGTCGCAAATTTTAATTACGCCAGGGATTGCCTTTTCTATAGTAAATTATTCAAAAAATAATTTTATACTGTCGCAAATTTTAATTGCGCCAGGGATTGCCTTTTATATAGTAAATTTTTCAAAAACTAATTTTATACTGTCGCAAATTTTAATTACGCCAGGGATTGACTTTTCTATAGTAAATTATTCAAAAAATAATTTTATACTGTCGCAAATTTTAATTGCGCCAGGGATTGACTTTTCTATAGTAAATTATTCAAAAAATAATTTTATACTGTCACAAATTTTAATTACGCCAGGGATTGACTTTTATATAGTAAATTATTCAAAAAATAATTTTATACTGTCACAAATTTTAATTGCGCCAGGGATTGACTTTTATATAGTAAATTTTTCAAAAAATAATTTTATACTGTCGCAAATTTTAATTACGCCAGGGATTGCCTTTTCTATAGTAAATTATTCAAAAAATAATTTTATACTGTCGCAAATTTTAATTACGCCAGGGATTGCCTTTTATATAGTAAATTTTTCAAAAACTAATTTTATACTGTCGCAAATTTTAATTACGCCAGGGATTGCCTTTTCTATAGTAAATTATTCAAAAACTAATTTTATACTGTCACAAATTTTAATTGCGCCAGGGGGATTGCCTTTTCTATAGTAAATTTTTCAAAAACTAATTTTATACTGTCGCAAATTTTAATTGCGCCAGGGATTGCCTTTTCTATAGTAAATTATTCAAAAACTAATTTTTTACTGTCGCAAATTTTAATTGCGCCAGGGATTGCCTTTTATATAGTAAATTATTAAAAAAATAATTTTTTACTGTCGCAAATTTTAATTACGCCAGGGATTGCCTTTTCTATAGTAAATTATTCAAAAAATAATTTTCTACTGTCGCAAATTTTAATTGCGCCACGGATTGCCTTTTCTATAGTAAATTATTCAAAAACTAATTTTATACTGTCGCAAATTTTAATTGCGCCAGGGATTGACTTTTATATAGTAAATTATTCAAAAACTAATTTTTTACTGTCGCAAATTTTAATTACGCCAGGGATTGACTTTTCTATAGTAAATTATTCAAAAAATAATTTTCTACTGTCGCAAATTTTAATTGCGCCAGGGATTGACTTTTCTATAGTAAATTATTCAAAAAATAATTTTCAACTGTCACAAATTTTAATTGCGCCAGGGATTGACTTTTCTATAGTAAATTATTCAAAAAATAATTTTATACTGTCGCAAATTTTAATTGCGCCAGGGATTGCCTTTTCTATAGTAAATTTTTCAAAAAATAATTTTATACTGTCGCAAATTTTAAATATCCCAGGGATTGCCTTTTATATAGTAAATTATTCAAAAAATAATTTTTTACTGTCGCAAATTTTATGTGCGCCAGGGATTGCCTTTTCTATAGTAAATTATTCAAAAAATAATTTTCAACTGTCACAAATTTTAATTACGCCAGGGATTGACTTTTCTATAGTAAATTATTCAAAAAATAATTTTATACTGTCGCAAATTTTAAATATCCCAGGGATTGACTTTTCTATAGTAAATTATTCAAAAACTAATTTTATACTGTCGCAAATTTTATGTGCGCCAGGGATTGCCTTTTATATAGTAAATTTTTCAAAAAATAATTTTATACTGTCGCAAATTTTATGTGCGCCAGGGATTGCCTTTTCTATAGTAAATTATTCAAAAAATAATTTTCTACTGTCGCAAATTTTATGTGCGCCAGGGATTGCCTTTTCTATAGTAAATTATTCAAAAAATAATTTTATACTGTCACAAATTTTAATTGCGCCAGGGATTGACTTTTCTATAGTAAATTATTCAAAAAATAATTTTATACTGTCACAAATTTTAATTGCGCCAGGGATTGCCTTTTCTATAGTAAATTTTTCAAAAACTAATTTTATACTGTCGCAAATTTTAATTGCGCCAGGGATTGCCTTTTCTATAGTAAATTATTCAAAAACTAATTTTTTACTGTCGCAAATTTTAATTGCGCCAGGGATTGCCTTTTATATAGTAAATTATTCAAAAAATAATTTTTTACTGTCGCAAATTTTAATTACGCCAGGGATTGCCTTTTCTATAGTAAATTATTCAAAAAATAATTTTCTACTGTCGCAAATTTTAATTGCGCCAGGGATTGCCTTTTCTATAGTAAATTATTCAAAAACTAATTTTATACTGTCGCAAATTTTAATTGCGCCAGGGATTGACTTTTATATAGTAAATTATTCAAAAACTAATTTTTTACTGTCGCAAATTTTAATTACGCCAGGGATTGACTTTTCTATAGTAAATTATTCAAAAAATAATTTTCTACTGTCGCAAATTTTAATTGCGCCAGGGATTGACTTTTCTATAGTAAATTATTCAAAAAATAATTTTATACTGTCGCAAATTTTAAATATCCCAGGGATTGACTTTTCTATAGTAAATTATTCAAAAACTAATTTTATACTGTCGCAAATTTTATGTGCGCCAGGGATTGCCTTTTATATAGTAAATTTTTCAAAAAATAATTTTATACTGTCGCAAATTTTATGTGCGCCAGGGATTGCCTTTTCTATAGTAAATTATTCAATAAATAATTTTCTACTGTCGCAAATTTTATGTGCGCCAGGGATTGCCTTTTCTATAGTAAATTATTCAAAAAATAATTTTATACTGTCACAAATTTTAATTGCGCCAGGGATTGACTTTTCTATAGTAAATTATTCAAAAAATAATTTTATACTGTCACAAATTTTAATTGCGCCAGGGATTGCCTTTTCTATAGTAAATTTTTCAAAAACTAATTTTATACTGTCGCAAATTTTAATTGCGCCAGGGATTGCCTTTTCTATAGTAAATTATTCAAAAACTAATTTTTTACTGTCGCAAATTTTAATTGCGCCAGGGATTGCCTTTTATATAGTAAATTATTCAAAAAATAATTTTTTACTGTCGCAAATTTTAATTACGCCAGGGATTGCCTTTTCTATAGTAAATTATTCAAAAAATAATTTTCTACTGTCGCAAATTTTAATTGCGCCAGGGATTGCCTTTTCTATAGTAAATTATTCAAAAACTAATTTTATACTGTCGCAAATTTTAATTGCGCCAGGGATTGACTTTTATATAGTAAATTATTCAAAAACTAATTTTTTACTGTCGCAAATTTTAATTACGCCAGGGATTGACTTTTCTATAGTAAATTATTCAAAAAATAATTTTCTACTGTCGCAAATTTTAATTGCGCCAGGGATTGACTTTTCTATAGTAAATTATTCAAAAAATAATTTTCAACTGTCACAAATTTTAATTGCGCCAGGGATTGACTTTTCTATAGTAAATTATTCAAAAAATAATTTTATACTGTCGCAAATTTTAATTGCGCCAGGGATTGCCTTTTCTATAGTAAATTTTTCAAAAAATAATTTTATACTGTCGCAAATTTTAAATATCCCAGGGATTGCCTTTTATATAGTAAATTATTCAAAAAATAATTTTTTACTGTCGCAAATTTTATGTGCGCCAGGGATTGCCTTTTCTATAGTAAATTATTCAAAAAATAATTTTCAACTGTCACAAATTTTAATTGCGCCAGGGATTGACTTTTCTATAGTAAATTATTCAAAAAATAATTTTATACTGTCGCAAATTTTAAATATCCCAGGGATTGACTTTTCTATAGTAAATTATTCAAAAACTAATTTTATACTGTCGCAAATTTTATGTGCGCCAGGGATTGCCTTTTATATAGTAAATTTTTCAAAAAATAATTTTATACTGTCGCAAATTTTATGTGCGCCAGGGATTGCCTTTTCTATAGTAAATTATTCAAAAAATAATTTTCTACTGTCGCAAATTTTATGTGCGCCAGGGATTGCCTTTTCTATAGTAAATTATTCAAAAAATAATTTTATACTGTCACAAATTTTAATTGCGCCAGGGATTGACTTTTCTATAGTAAATTATTCAAAAAATAATTTTATACTGTCACAAATTTTAATTGCGCCAGGGATTGACTTTTCTATAGTAAATTTTTCAAAAAATAATTTTCTACTGTCGCAAATTTTAATTGCGCCAGGGATTGACTTTTCTATAGTAAATTATTCAAAAAATAATTTTCAACTGTCACAAATTTTAATTGCGCCAGGGATTGCCTTTTCTATAGTAAATTATTCAAAAACTAATTTTATACTGTCACAAATTTTAATTGCGCCAGGGATTGACTTTTCTATAGTAAATTATTCAAAAACTAATTTTCAACTGTCACAAATTTTAATTACGCCAGGGATTGACTTTTCTATAGTAAATTATTCAAAAAATAATTTTATACTGTCGCAAATTTTAATTGCGCCAGGGATTGCCTTTTCTATAGTAAATTATTCAAAAACTAATTTTATACTGTCACAAATTTTAATTGCGCCAGGGATTGACTTTTCTATAGTAAATTTTTCAAAAACTAATTTTATACTGTCGCAAATTTTAATTACGCCAGGGATTGACTTTTCTATAGTAAATTTTTCAAAAACTAATTTTATACTGTCGCAAATTTTAATTACGCCAGGGATTGCCTTTTATATAGTAAATTTTTCAAAAACTAATTTTATACTGTCGCAAATTTTAATTACGCCAGGGATTGCCTTTTCTATAGTAAATTTTTCAAAAACTAATTTTATACTGTCGCAAATTTGAATTGCGCCAGGGATTGCCTTTTCTATAGTAAATTATTCAAAAACTAATTTTATACTGTCGCAAATTTTAATTACGCCAGGGATTGCCTTTTATATAGTAAATTTTTCAAAAACTAATTTTTTACTGTCGCAAATTTTAACGCCAGGGATTGACTTTTCTATAGTAAATTATTCAAAAAATAATTTTTTACTGTCGCAAATTTTAATTGCGCCAGGGATTGCCTTTTCTATAGTAAATTATTCAAAAAATAATTTTATACTGTCGCAAATTTTAATTACGCCAGGGATTGCCTTTTATATAGTAAATTTTTCAAAAACTAATTTTATACTGTCGCAAATTTTAATTACGCCAGGGATTGCCTTTTCTATATAAATTATTCAAAAACTAATTTTATACTGTCACAAATTTTAATTACGCCAGGGATTGCCTTTTCTATAGTAAATTATTCAAAAAATAATTTTATACTGTCGCAAATTTTAATTACGCCAGGGATTGACTTTTCTATAGTAAATTATTCAAAAAATAATTTTTTACTGTCGCAAATTTTATGTGCGCCAGGGATTGCCTTTTCTATAGTAAATTATTCAAAAAATAATTTTATACTGTCGCAAATTTTATGTGCGCCAGGGATTGACCTTTCTATAGTAAATTATTCAAAAAATAATTTTATACTGTCGCAAATTTTATGTGCGCCAGGGATTGCCTTTTATATAGTAAATTTTTCAAAAACTAATTTTTTACTGTCGCAAATTTTAATTACGCCAGGGATTGCCTTTTCTATAGTAAATTATTCAAAAAATAATTTTCAACTGTCACAAATTTTAATTGCGCCAGGGATTGACTTTTCTATAGTAAATTATTCAAAAACTAATTTTATACTGTCGCAAATTTTAATTACGCCAGGGATTGACTTTTCTATAGTAAATTATTCAAAAAATAATTTTATACTGTCGCAAATTTTATGTGCGCCAGGGATTGCCTTTTCTATAGTAAATTATTCAAAAAATAATTTTCAACTGTCGCAAATTTTAAATATCCCAGGGATTGCCTTTTATATAGTAAATTATTCAAAAAATAATTTTATACTGTCGCAAATTTTAATTGCGCCAGGGATTGACTTTTCTATAGTAAATTATTCAAAAAATAATTTTTATACTGTCGCAAATTTTATGTGCGCCAGGGATTGCCTTTTCTATAGTAAATTATTCAAAAACTAATTTTTTACTGTCGCAAATTTTAATTACGCCAGGGATTGACTTTTCTATAGTAAATTATTCAAAAACTAATTTTATACTGTCACAAATTTTAATTGCGCCAGGGATTGACTTTTCTATAGTAAATTATTCAAAAAATAATTTTATACTGTCACAAATTTTAAATACGCCAGGGATTGCCTTTTCTATAGTAAATTTTTCAAAAACTAATTTTATACTGTCACAAAATTTTAATTGCGCCAGGGATTGACTTTTCTATAGTAAATTATTCAAAAAATAATTTTATACTGTCGCAAATTTTAATTGCGCCAGGGATTGCCTTTTCTATAGTAAATTTTTCAAAAACTAATTTTATACTGTCACAAATTTTAATTGCGCCAGGGATTGACTTTTCTATAGTAAATTATTCAAAAAATAATTTTATACTGTCGCAAATTTTATGTGCGCCAGGGATTGCCTTTTCTATAGTAAATTATTCAAAAACTAATTTTTTACTGTCGCAAATTTTAATTACGCCAGGGATTGCCTTTTCTATAGTAAATTATTCAAAAACTAATTTTATACTGTCGCAAATTTTAATTACGCCAGGGATTGCCTTTTATATAGTAAATTTTTCAAAAACTAATTTTTTACTGTCGCAAATTTTATGTGCGCCAGGGATTGCCTTTTATATAGTAAATTTTTCAAAAAATAATTTTCAACTGTCACAAATTTTAATTGCGCCAGGGATTGACTTTTCTATAGTAAATTTTTCAAAAACTAATTTTCAACTGTCACAAATTTTATGTGCGCCAGGGATTGACTTTTCTATAGTAAATTTTTCAAAAACTAATTTTATACTGTCGCAAATTTTAATTACGCCAGGGATTGACTTTTCTATAGTAAATTATTCAAAAAATAATTTTCAACTGTCACAAATTTTAATTACGCCAGGGATTGACTTTTCTATAGTAAATTTTTCAAAAACTAATTTTCAACTGTCACAAATTTTATGTGCGCCAGGGATTGACTTTTCTATAGTAAATTTTTCAAAAACTAATTTTATACTGTCGCAAATTTTAATTACGCCAGGGATTGACTTTTCTATAGTAAATTATTCAAAAAATAATTTTCAACTGTCACAAATTTTAATTACGCCAGGGATTGCCTTTTATATAGTAAATTATTCAAAACATAATTTTATACTGTCGCAAATTTTAATTGCGCCAGGGATTGACTTTTCTATAGTAAATTATTCAAAAAATAATTTTATACTGTCGCAAATTTTATGTGCGCCAGGGATTGCCTTTTCTATAGTAAATTATTCAAAAACTAATTTTTTACTGTCGCAAATTTTAATTACGCCAGGGATTGCCTTTTCTATAGTAAATTATTCAAAAACTAATTTTATACTTTCACAAATTTTAATTGCGCCAGGGATTGACTTTTCTATAGTAAATTATTCAAAACTAATTTTATACTGTCGCAAATTTTAAATATCCCAGGGATTGCCTTTTCTACAGTAAATTATTCAAAAACTAATTTTATACTGTCGCAAATTTTAATTACGCCAGGATTGCCTTTTCTATAGTAAATTATTCAAAAAATAATTTTATACTGTCACAAATTTTAAATATCCCAGGGATTGCCTTTTCTATAGTAAATTATTCAAAAATAATTTTCAACTGTCACAAATTTTAATTGCGCCAGGGATTGCCTTTTCTATAGTAAATTATTCAAAAAATAATTTTCAACTGTCGCAAATTTTAAATATCCCAGGGATTGCCTTTTCTATAGTAAATTTTTCAAAAACTAATTTTCAACTGTCACAAATTTTATGTGCGCCAGGGATTGACATTTCTATAGTAAATTTTTCAAAACTAATTTTATACTGTCGCAAATTTTAATTACGCCAGGGATTGACTTTTCTATAGTAAATTATTCAAAAAATAATTTTCAAACTGTCACAAATTTAATTACGCCAGGGATGACTTTTCTATAGTAAATTATTCAAAAAATAATTTTCAACTGTCACAAATTTTAATTGCGCCAGGGATTGACTTTTCTTTAGTAAATTATTCAAAAAATAATTTTCAACTGTCACAAATTTTAATTGCGCCAGGGATTGCCTTTTCTATAGTAAATTATTCAAAAAATAATTTTCAACTGTCGCAAATTTTAAATATCCCAGGGATTGCCTTTTCTATAGTAAATTTTTCAAAACTAATTTTCAACTGTCACAAATTTTAATTACGCCAGGGATTGACTTTTCTATAGTAAATTACTCAAAAAATAATTTCAACTGTCACAAATTTTATGTGCGCCAGGGATTGCCTTTTCTATAGTAAATTATTCAAAAACTAATTTTTTACTGTCGCAAATTTTAATTACGCCAGGGATTGCCTTTTCTATAGTAAATTATTCAAAACTAATTTTATACTGTCACAAATTTTAATTGCGCCAGGGATTGACTTTTCTATAGTAAATTATTCAAAAACTAATTTTATACTGTCGCAAATTTTAAATATCCCAGGGATTGCCTTTTCTACAGTAAATTATTCAAAAACTAATTTTATACTGTCGCAAATTTTAATTACGCCAGGATTGCCTTTTCTATAGTAAATTATTCAAAAAATAATTTTATACTGTCGCAAATTTTAATTGCGCCAGGGATTGACTTTTCTATAGTAAATTATTCAAAAAATAATTTTATACTGTCGCAAATTTTATGTGCGCCAGGGATTGCCTTTTCTATAGTAAATTATTCAAAAACTAATTTTTTACTGTCGCAAATTTTAATTACGCCAGGGATTGCCTTTTCTATAGTAAATTATTCAAAAAATAATTTTATACTGTCGCAAATTTTATGTGCGCCAGGGATTGACTTTTCTATAGTAAATTTTTCAAAAACTAATTTTATACTGTCGCAAATTTTAATTACGCCAGGATTGACTTTTCTATAGTAAATTATTCAAAAATAATTTTCAACTGTCACAAATTTTAATTACGCCAGGGATTGACTTTTCTATAGTAAATTATTCAAAAAATAATTTTCAACTGTCACAAATTTTAATTGCGCCAGGGATTGACTTTTCTATAGTAAATTATTCAAAAAATAATTTTCAACTGTCACAAATTTTAATTGCGCCAGGGATTGCCTTTTCTATAGTAAATTATTCAAAAAATAATTTTCAACTGTCGCAAATTTTAATTACGCCAGGGATTGCCTTTTCTATAGTAAATTATTCAAAAAATAATTTTATACTGTCGCAAATTTTAATTGCGCCAGGGATTGCCTTTTCTATAGTAAATTATTCAAAAAATAATTTTATACTGTCGCAAATTTTATGTGCGCCAGGGATTGCCTTTTCTATAGTAAATTTTTCAAAAACTAATTTTATACTGTCGCAAATTTTAATTACGCCAGGGATTGACTTTTCTATAGTAAATTATTCAAAAAATAATTTTCAACTGTCACAAATTTTAATTACGCCAGGGATTGACTTTTCTATAGTAAATTATTCAAAAAATAATTTTCAACTGTCACAAATTTTAAATATCCCAGGGATTGCCTTTTCTATAGTAAATTATTCAAAAAATAATTTTCAACTGTCGCAAATTTTAAATATCCCAGGGATTGCCTTTTCTATAGTAAATTTTTCAAAAACTAATTTTCAACTGTCGCAAATTTTAATTACGCCAGGGATTGCCTTTTCTATAGTAAATTATTCAAAAAATAATTTTATACTGTCGCAAATTTTAATTGCGCCAGGGATTGCCTTTTCTATAGTAAATTATTCAAAAAATAATTTTATACTGTCGCAAATTTTATGTGCGCCAGGGATTGCCTTTTCTATAGTAAATTTTTCAAAAACTAATTTTATACTGTCGCAAATTTTAATTACGCCAGGGATTGACTTTTCTATAGTAAATTATTCAAAAAATAATTTTCAACTGTCACAAATTTTAATTGCGCCAGGGATTGCCTTTTCTATAGTAAATTATTCAAAAACTAATTTTATACTGTCACAAATTTTAATTGCGCCAGGGATTGACTTTTCTATAGTAAATTATTCAAAAAATAATTTTCAACTGTCACAAATTTTAATTGCGCCAGGGATTGACTTTTCTATAGTAAATTATTCAAAAAATAATTTTATACTGTCGCAAATTTTAATTGCGCCAGGGATTGACTTTTCTATAGTAAATTATTCAAAAAATAATTTTATACTGTCGCAAATTTTATGTGCGCCAGGGATTGCCTTTTCTATAGTAAATTATTCAAAAACTAATTTTTTACTGTCGCAAATTTTAATTACGCCAGGGATTGCCTTTTCTATAGTAAATTATTCAAAAAATAATTTTATACTGTCGCAAATTTTAATTACGCCAGGGATTGCCTTTTCTATAGTAAATTTTTCAAAAACTAATTTTATACTGTCGCAAATTTTAATTACGCCAGGGATTGCCTTTTCTATAGTAAATTTTTCAAAAACTAATTTTATACTGTCGCAAATTTTAATTACGCCAGGGATTGACTTTTCTATAGTAAATTATTCAAAAATAATTTTCAACTGTCACAAATTTTAATTGCGCCAGGGATTACCTTTTCTATAGTAAATTATTCAAAAACTAATTTTATACTGTCACAAATTTGTAATTGCGCCAGGGATTGACTTTTCTATAGTAAATTATTCAAAAAATAATTTTCTACTGTCGCAAATTTTAATTGCGCCAGGGATTGACTTTTCTATAGTAAATTATTCAAAAAATAATTTTTTTATACTGTCACAAATTTTATGTGCGCCAGGGATTGCCTTTTCTATAGTAAATTATTCAAAAAATAATTTTTTACTGTCGCAAATTTTAATTACGCCAGGGATTGCCTTTTCTATAGTAAATTTTTCAAAAACTAATTTTATACTGTCGCAAATTTTAATTACGCCAGGGATTGCCTTTTATATAGTAAATTTTTCAAAAACTAATTTTATACTGTCGCAAATTTTAATTACGCCAGGGATTGCCTTTTCTATAGTAAATTATTCAAAAAATAATTTTCAACTGTCACAAATTTTAAATATCCCAGGGATTGACTTTTCTATAGTAAATTATTCAAAAAATAATTTTCAACTGTCACAAATTTTAATTGCGCCAGGGATTGCCTTTTCTATAGTAAATTATTCAAAAAATAATTTTCAACTGTCACAAATTTTAAATATCCCAGGGATTGCCTTTTCTATAGTAAATTATTCAAAAAATAATTTTATACTGTCGCAAATTTAATTACGCCAGGGATTGCCTTTTCTATAGTAAATTTTTCAAAACTAATTTTATACTGTCGCAATTTTAATTACGCCAGGGATTGCCTTTTATATAGTAAATTTTTCAAAAACTAATTTTATACTGTCGCAAATTTTAATTACGCCAGGGATTGACTTTTCTATAGTAAATTATTCAAAAAATAATTTTCAACTGTCACAAATTTTAAATATCCCAGGGATTGACTTTTCTATAGTAAATTATTCAAAAATAATTTTCAACTGTCACAAATTTTAATTGCGCCAGGGATTGCCTTTTCTATAGTAAATTATTCAAAAAATAATTTTCAACTGTCACAAATTTTAAATATCCCAGGGATTGCCTTTTCTATAGTAAATTATTCAAAAATAATTTTATACTGTCGCAAATTTTAATTACGCCAGGGATTGCCTTTTCTATAGTAAATTTTTCAAAAACTAATTTTATACTGTCGCAAATTTTAATTACGCCAGGGATTGACTTTTCTATAGTAAATTATTCAAAAAATAATTTTCAACTGTCACAAATTTTAATTGCGCCAGGGATTGCCTTTTCTATAGTAAATTATTCAAAAACTAATTTTATACTGTCACAAATTTTAATTGCGCCAGGGATTGACTATTCTATAGTAAATTTTTCAAAAAATAATTTTCTACTGTCGCAAATTTTAATTGCGCCAGGGATTGACTTTTCTATAGTAAATTATTCAAAAATAATTTTATACTGTCACAAATTTTATGTGCGCCAGGGATTGCCTTTTCTATAGTAAATTATTCAAAAAATAATTTTTTACTGTCGCAAATTTTAATTACGCCAGGGATTGCCTTTTCTATAGTAAATTTTTCAAAAACTAATTTTATACTGTCGCAAATTTTAATTACGCCAGGGATTGCCTTTTATATAGTAAATTTTTCAAAAACTAATTTTATACTGTCGCAAATTTTAATTACGCCAGGGATTGCCTTTTCTATAGTAAATTATTCAAAAAATAATTTTCAACTGTCACAAATTTTAAATATCCCAGGGATTGACTTTTCTATAGTAAATTATTCAAAAAATAATTTTCAACTGTCACAAATTTTAATTGCGCCAGGGATTGCCTTTTCTATAGTAAATTATTCAAAAAATAATTTTCAACTGTCACAAATTTTAAATATCCCAGGGATTGCCTTTTCTATAGTAAATTATTCAAAAAATAATTTTATACTGTCGCAAATTTTAATTACGCCAGGGATTGCCTTTTCTATAGTAAATTTTTCAAAAACTAATTTTATACTGTCGCAAATTTTAATTACGCCAGGGATTGACTTTTCTATAGTAAATTATTCAAAAAATAATTTTCAACTGTCACAAATTTTAATTGCGCCAGGGATTGCCTTTTCTATAGTAAATTATTCAAAAACTAATTTTATACTGTCACAAATTTTAATTGCGCCAGGGATTGACTTTTCTATAGTAAATTATTCAAAAAATAATTTTCAACTGTCACAAATTTTAATTGCGCCAGGGATTGACTTTTCTATAGTAAATTATTCAAAAAATAATTTTATACTGTCACAAATTTTAATTGCGCCAGGGATTGACTTTTCTATAGTAAATTATTCAAAAAATAATTTTATACTGTCGCAAATTTTAATTACGCCAGGGATTGCCTTTTCTATAGTAAATTATTCAAAAAATAATTTTCAACTGTCGCAAATTTTAAATACGCCAGGGATTGCCTTTTCTATAGTAAATTATTCAAAAACTAATTTTCAACTGTCGCAAATTTTAATTACGCCAGGGATTGACTTTTCTATAGTAAATTATTCAAAAAATAATTTTATACTGTCGCAAATTTTAATTGCGCCAGGGATTGACTTTTCTATAGTAAATTATTCAAAAAATAATTTTATACTGTCGCAAATTTTAATTGCGCCAGGGATTGACTTTTCTATAGTAAATTATTCAAAAAATAATTTTATACTGTCGCAAATTTTAATTGCGCCAGGGATTGACTTTTCTATAGTAAATTATTCAAAAAATAATTTTATACTGTCGCAAATTTTAATTGCGCCAGGGATTGACTTTTCTATAGTAAATTATTCAAAAAATAATTTTATACTGTCGCAAATTTTAATTGCGCCAGGGATTGACTTTTATATAGTAAATTATTCAAAAAATAATTTTATACTGTCGCAAATTTTAATTGCGCCAGGGATTGACTTTTCTATAGTAAATTATTCAAAAAATAATTTTCAACTGTCGCAAATTTTAATTACGCCAGGGATTGACTTTTCTATAGTAAATTATTCAAAAAATAATTTTCTACTGTCGCAAATTTTAATTGCGCCAGGGATTGACTTTTCTATAGTAAATTATTCAAAAAATAATTTTCAACTGTCACAAATTTTAATTGCGCCAGGGATTGCCTTTTCTATAGTAAATTATTCAAAAAATAATTTTCAACTGTCACAAATTTTAAATATCCCAGGGATTGCCTTTTCTATAGTAAATTATTCAAAAAATAATTTTATACTGTCACAAATTTTAATTGCGCCAGGGATTGACTTTTCTATAGTAAATTATTCAAAAAATAATTTTCAACTGTCACAAATTTTAAATATCCCAGGGATTGCCTTTTCTATAGTAAATTATGCAAAAAATAATTTTATACTGTCGCAAATTTTAATTGCGCCAGGGATTGACTTTTCTATAGTAAATTATTCAAAAAATAATTTTATACTGTCGCAAATTTTAATTGCGCCAGGGATTGACTTTTCTATAGTAAATTTTTCAAAAACTAATTTTATACTGTCGTAAATTTTAATTACGCCAGGGATTGCCTTTTCTATAGTAAATTATTCAAAAAATAATTTTCAACTGTCACAAATTTTAAATATCCCAGGGATTGACTTTTCTATAGTAAATTATTCAAAAAATAATTTTCAACTGTCACAAATTTTAATTGCGCCAGGGATTGCCTTTTCTATAGTAAATTATTCAAAAAATAATTTTCAACTGTCACAAATTTTAAATATCCCAGGGATTGCCTATTCTATAGTAAATTATTCAAAAAATAATTTTATACTGTCGCAAATTTTAATTACGCCAGGGATTGCCTTTTCTATAGTAAATTTTTCAAAAACTAATTTTATACTGTCGCAAATTTTAATTACGCCAGGGATTGACTTTTCTATAGTAAATTATTCAAAAAATAATTTTCAACTGTCACAAATTTTAATTGCGCCAGGGATTGCCTTTTCTATAGTAAATTATTCAAAAACTAATTTTATACTGTCACAAATTTTAATTGCGCCAGGGATTGACTTTTCTATAGTAAATTATTCAAAAAATAATTTTCAACTGTCACAAATTTTAATTGCGCCAGGGATTGACTTTTCTATAGTAAATTATTCAAAAAATAATTTTATACTGTCGCAAATTTTAATTGCGCCAGGGATTGACTTTTCTATAGTAAATTATTCAAAAAATAATTTTATACTGTCACAAATTTTAAATATCCCAGGGATTGCCTTTTCTATAGTAAATTATTCAAAAAATAATTTTCAACTGTCGCAAATTTTAAATATCCCAGGGATTGACTTTTCTATAGTAAATTATTCAAAAAATAATTTTATACTGTCGCAAATTTTAATTGCGCCAGGGATTGCCTTTTATATAGTAAATTATTCAAAAAATAATTTTCAACTGTCACAAATTTTAAATATCCCAGGGATTGCCTTTTCTATAGTAAATTATTCAAAAAATAATTTTATACTGTCGCAAATTTTAATTACGCCAGGGATTGCCTTTTCTATAGTAAATTTTTCAAAAACTAATTTTATACTGTCGCAAATTTTAATTACGCCAGGGATTGACTTTTCTATAGTAAATTATTCAAAAAATAATTTTCAACTGTCACAAATTTTAATTGCGCCAGGGATTGCCTTTTCTATAGTAAATTATTCAAAAACTAATTTTATACTGTCACAAATTTTAATTGCGCCAGGGATTGACTTTTCTATAGTAAATTATTCAAAAAATAATTTTATACTGTCACAAATTTTAATTGCGCCAGGGATTGACTTTTCTATAGTAAATTATTCAAAAAATAATTTTCTACTGTCGCAAATTTTAATTGCGCCAGGGATTGACTTTTCTATAGTAAATTATTCAAAAAATAATTTTATACTGTCACAAATTTTATGTGCGCCAGGGATTGCCTTTTCTATAGTAAATTATTCAAAAAATAATTTTTTACTGTCGCAAATTTTAATTACGCCAGGGATTGCCTTTTCTATAGTAAATTTTTCAAAAACTAATTTTATACTGTCGCAAATTTTAATTACGCCAGGGATTGCCTTTTATATAGTAAATTTTTCAAAAACTAATTTTATACTGTCGCAAATTTTAATTACGCCAGGGATTGCCTTTTCTATAGTAAATTATTCAAAAAATAATTTTCAACTGTCACAAATTTTAAATATCCCAGGGATTGACATTTCTATAGTAAATTATTCAAAAAATAATTTTCAACTGTCACAAATTTTAATTGCGCCAGGGATTGCCTTTTCTATAGTAAATTATTCAAAAACTAATTTTATACTGTCACAAATTTTAATTGCGCCAGGGATTGACTTTTCTATAGTAAATTATTCAAAAAATAATTTTATACTGTCACAAATTTTAATTGCGCCAGGGATTGCCTTTTCTATAGTAAATTATTCAAAAAATAATTTTATACTGTCACAAATTTTAATTACGCCAGGGATTGACTTTTCTATAGTAAATTATTCAAAAAATAATTTTATACTGTCACAAATTTTAATTGCGCCAGGGATTGACTTTTCTATAGTAAATTATTCAAAAACTAATTTTATACTGTCGCAAATTTTAATTACGCCAGGGATTGCCTTTTATATAGTAAATTATTCAAAAAATAATTTTATACTGTCGCAAATTTTAATTGCGCCAGGGATTGACTTTTCTATAGTAAATTATTCAAAAAATAATTTTCAACTGTCACAAATTTTAAATATCCCAGGGATTGCCTTTTCTATAGTAAATTATTCAAAAACTAATTTTATACTGTCACAAATTTTAATTACGCCAGGGATTGCCTTTTCTATAGTAAATTTTTCAAAAACTACTTTTATACTGTCGCAAATTTTATGTGCGCCAGGGATTGCCTTTTCTATAGTAAATTATTCAAAAAATAATTTTCTACTGTCGCAAATTTTAATTGCGACAGGGATTGACTTTTCTATAGTAAATTATTCAAAAAATAATTTTATACTGTCACAAATTTTATGTGCGCCAGGGATTGCCTTTTCTATAGTAAATTATTCAAAAAATAATTTTTTACTGTCGCAAATTTTAATTACGCCAGGGATTGCCTTTTCTATAGTAAATTTTTCAAAAACTAATTTTATACTGTCGCAAATTTTAATTACGCCAGGGATTGCCTTTTCTATAGTAAATTATTCAAAAAATAATTTTCAACTGTCGCAAATTTTAAATATCCCAGGGATTGACTTTTCTATAGTAAATTATTCAAAAAATAATTTTATACTGTCGCAAATTTTAATTGCGCCAGGGATTGCCTTTTATATAGTAAATTATTCAAAAAATAATTTTATACTGTCGCAAATTTTAATTGCGCCAGGGATTGACTTTTCTATAGTAAATTATTCAAAAAATAATTTTATACTGTCGCAAATTTTAATTGCGCCAGGGATTGCCTTTTCTATAGTAAATTTTTCAAAAACTAATTTTATACTGTCGCAAATTTTAATTACGCCAGGGATTGCCTTTTCTATAGTAAATTTTTCAAAAACTAATTTTATACTGTCGCAAATTTTATGTGCGCCAGGGATTGCCTTTTCTATAGTAAATTATTCAAGAAATAATTTTCTACTGTCGCAAATTTTAATTGCGCCAGGGATTGACTTTTCTATAGTAAATTATTCAAAAAATAATTTTATACTGTCACAAATTTTAATTGCGCCAGGGATTGACTTTTCTATAGTAAATTATTCAAAAAATAATTTTCTACTGTCGCAAATTTTAATTGCGCCAGGGATTGACTTTTCTATAGTAAATTATTCAAAAAATTATTTTATACTGTCACAAATTTTATGTGCGCCAGGGATTGCCTTTTCTATAGTAAATTATTCAAAAAATAATTTTTTACTGTCGCAAATTTTAATTACGCCAGGGATTGCCTTTTCTATAGTAAATTTTTCAAAAACTAATTTTATACTGTCGCAAATTTTAATTACGCCAGGGATTGCCTTTTATATAGTAAATTTTTCAAAAACTAATTTTATACTGTCGCAAATTTTAATTACGCCAGGGATTGCCTTTTCTATAGTAAATTATTCAAAAAATAATTTTATACTGTCGCAAATTTTAATTGCGCCAGGGATTGACTTTTCTATAGAAAATTATTCAAAAAATAATTTTATACTGTCACAAATTTTAATTGCGCCAGGGATTGCCTTTTCTATAGTAAATTATTCAAAAAATAATTTTCAACTGTCACAAATTTTAAATATCCCAGGGATTGCCTTTTCTATAGTAAATTATTCAAAAAATAATTTTATACTGTCGCAAATTTTAATTACGCCAGGGATTGCCTTTTCTATAGTAAATTTTTCAAAAACTAATTTTATACTGTCGCAAATTTTAATTACGCCAGGGATTGACTTTTCTATAGTAAATTATTCAAAAAATAATTTTCAACTGTCACAAATTTTAATTGCGCCAGGGATTGCCTTTTCTATAGTAAATTATTCAAAAACTAATTTTATACTGTCACAAATTTTAATTGCGCCAGGGATTGACTTTTCTATAGTAAATTATTCAAAAAATAATTTTCTACTGTCGCAAATTTTAATTGCGCCAGGGATTGACTTTTCTATAGTAAATTATTCAAAAAATAATTTTATACTGTCACAAATTTTATGTGCGCCAGGGATTGCCTTTTCTATAGTAAATTATTCAAAAAATAATTTTTTACTGTCGCAAATTTTAATTACGCCAGGGATTGCCTTTTCTATAGTAAATTTTTCAAAAACTAATTTTATACTGTCGCAAATTTTAATTACGCCAGGGATTGCCTTTTATATAGTAAATTTTTCAAAAACTAATTTTATACTGTCGCAAATTTTAATTACGCCAGGGATTGCCTTTTCTATAGTAAATTATTCAAAAAATAATTTTCAACTGTCACAAATTTTAAATATCCCAGGGATTGCCTTTTCTATAGTAAATTATTCAAAAACTAATTTTTTACTGTCGCAAATTTTAATTACGCCAGGGATTGCCTTTTCTATAGTAAATTATTCAAAAAATAATTTTCAACTGTCACAAATTTTAATTACGCCAGGGATTGACTTTTCTATAGTAAATTATTCAAAAAATAATTTTCAACTGTCACAAATTTTAATTGCGCCAGGGATTGCCTTTTCTATAGTAAATTATTCAAAAACTAATTTTATACTGTCACAAATTTTAATTGCGCCAGGGATTGCCTTTTCTATAGTAAATTATTCAAAAAATAATTTTCAACTGTCACAAATTTTAATTACGCCAGGGATTGACTTTTCTATAGTAAATTATTCAAAAAATAATTTTATACTGTCGCAAATTTTAATTACGCCAGGGATTGCCTTTTCTATAGTAAATTTTTCAAAAACTAATTTTCAACTGTCACAAATTTTAATTGCGCCAGGGATTGACTTTCTATAGTAAATTATTCAAAAAATAATTTTATACTGTCGCAAATTTTATGTGCGCCAGGGATTGCCTTTTCTATAGTAAATTTTTCAAAAACTAATTTTATACTGTCGCAAATTTTAATTGCGCCAGGGATTGCCTTTTCTATAGTAAATTATTCAAAAACTAATTTTATACTGTCACAAATTTTAATTGCGCCAGGGATTGACTTTTCTATAGTAAATTATTCAAAAAATAATTTTATACTGTCACAAATTTTAATTACGCCAGGGATTGCCTTTTATATAGTAAATTTTTCAAAAACTAATTTTATACTGTCGCAAATTTTAATTACGCCAGGGATTGCCTTTTCTATAGTAAATTATTCAAAAACTAATTTTATACTGTCACAAATTTTAATTGCGCCAGGGATTGCCTTTTCTATAGTAAATTTTTCAAAAACTAATTTTATACTGTCGCAAATTTTAATTACGCCAGGGATTGCCTTTTCTATAGTAAATTATTCAAAAAATAATTTTCAACTGTCACAAATTTTAATTGCGCCAGGGATTGCCTTTTCTATAGTAAATTTTTCAAAAAATAATTTTCAACTGTCACAAATTTTATGTGCGCCAGGGATTGCCTTTTCTATAGTAAATTATTCAAAAAATAATTTTATACTGTCACAAATTTTAATTACGCCAGGGATTGACTTTTCTATAGTAAATTATTCAAAAAATAATTTTATACTGTCACAAATTTTAATTGCGCCAGGGATTGACTTTTCTATAGTAAATTATTCAAAAACTAATTTTATACTGTCGCAAATTTTAATTACGCCAGGGATTGCCTTTTATATAGTAAATTATTCAAAAAATAATTTTATACTGTCACAAATTTTAATTACGCCAGGGATTGCCTTTTCTATAGTAAATTATTCAAAAACTAATTTTATACTGTCACAAATTTTAATTACGCCAGGGATTGCCTTTTATATAGTAAATTTTTCAAAAACTAATTTTTTACTGTCGCAAATTTTAATTACGCCAGGGATTGACTTTTCTATAGTAAATTATTCAAAAAATAATTTTCAACTGTCGCAAATTTTAATTACGCCAGGTATTGCCTTTTCTATAGTAAATTTTTCAAAAACTAATTTTATACTGTCGCAAATTTTAATTACGCCAGGGATTGCCTTTTCTATAGTAAATTTTTCAAAAACTAATTTTATACTGTCGCAAATTTTATGTGCGCCAGGGATTGCCTTTTCTATAGTAAATTATTCAAAAAATAATTTTCTACTGTCGCAAATTTTAATTGCGCCAGGGATTGACTTTTCTATAGTAAATTATTCAAAAAATAATTTTATACTGTCACAAATTTTAATTGCGCCAGGGATTGACTTTTCTATAGTAAATTATTCAAAAAATAATTTTCAACTGTCACAAATTTTATGTGCGCCAGGGATTGCCTTTTCTATAGTAAATTATTCAAAAAATAATTTTATACTGTCGCAAATTTTAATTGCGCCAGGGATTGACTTTTCTATAGTAAATTATTCAAAAACTAATTTTTTACTGTCGCAAATTTTAATTACGCCAGGGATTGCCTTTTCTATAGTAAATTATTCAAAAACTAATTTTATACTGTCGCAAATTTTAATTACGCCAGGGATTGCCTTTTATATAGTAAATTATTCAAAAAATAATTTTATACTGTCGCAAATTTTATGTGCGCCAGGGATTGCCTTTTCTATAGTAAATTATTCAAAAAATAATTTTATACTGTCGCAAATTTTATGTGCGCCAGGGATTGACTTTTCTATAGTAAATTATTCAAAAACTAATTTTTTACTGTCGCAAATTTTAATTACGCCAGGGATTGCCTTTTCTATAGTAAATTATTCAAAAAATAATTTTATACTGTCACAAATTTTAAATATCCCAGGGATTGCCTTTTCTATAGTAAATTATTCAAAAAATAATTTTATACTGTCGCAAATTTTAATTGCGCCAGGGATTGACTTTTCTATAGTAAATTATTCAAAAAATAATTTTCAACTGTCACAAATTTTAAATATCCCAGGGATTGCCTTTTCTATAGTAAATTATTCAAAAACTAATTTTATACTGTCACAAATTTTAATTACGCCAGGGATTGACTTTTCTATAGTAAATTATTCAAAAAATAAATTACGCCAGGCGTAATTAAAATTTGCGACAGTATAAAATTATTTTTTGAATAATTTACTATAGAAAAGGCAATCCCTGGCGCAATTAAAATTTGCGACAGTATAAAATTATTTTTTGAATAATTTACTATAGAAAAGGCAATCCCTGGCGTAATTAAAATTTGCGACAGTATAAAATTAGTTTTTGAAAAATTTACTATATAAAAGGCAATCCCTGGCGTAATTAAAATTTGCGACAGTATAAAATTATTTTTTGAATAATTTACTATAGAAAAGTCAATCCCTGGCGCAATTAAAATTTGCGACAGTATAAAATTATTTTTTGAATAATTTACTATAGAAAAGGCAATCCCTGGGATATTTAAAATTTGTGACAGTATAAAATTAGTTTTTGAAAAATTTACTATAGAAAAGGCAATCCCTGGCGTAATTAAAATTTGCGACAGTAAAAAATTAGTTTTTGAATAATTTACTATAGAAAAGTCAATCCCTGGCACACATAAAATTTGCGACAGTATAAAATTATTTTTTGAATAATTTACTATAGAAAAGGCAATCCCTGGCGCACATAAAATTTGCGACAGTATAAAATTATTTTTTGAATAATTTACTATATAAAAGGCAATCCCTGGCGCACATAAAATTTGCCTTTTCTATAGTAAATTTTTCAAAAACTAATTTTATACTGTCGCAAATTTTATGTGCGCCAGGGATTGCCTTTTCTATAGTAAATTTTTCAAAAAATAATTTTCAACTGTCACAAATTTTATGTGCGCCAGGGATTGCCTTTTCTATAGTAAATTATTCAAAAAATAATTTTATACTGTCACAAATTTTAATTACGCCAGGGATTGACTTTTCTATAGTAAATTATTCAAAAAATAATTTTATACTGTCACAAATTTTAATTGCGCCAGGGATTGACTTTTCTATAGTAAATTATTCAAAAACTAATTTTATACTGTCGCAAATTTTAATTACGCCAGGGATTGCCTTTTATATAGTAAATTATTCAAAAAATAATTTTATACTGTCACAAATTTTAATTACGCCAGGGATTGCCTTTTCTATAGTAAATTATTCAAAAACTAATTTTATACTGTCACAAATTTTAATTACGCCAGGGATTGCCTTTTATATAGTAAATTTTTCAAAAACTAATTTTTTACTGTCGCAAATTTTAATTACGCCAGGGATTGACTTTTCTATAGTAAATTATTCAAAAAATAATTTTCAACTGTCGCAAATTTTAATTACGCCAGGTATTGCCTTTTCTATAGTAAATTTTTCAAAAACTAATTTTATACTGTCGCAAATTTTAATTACGCCAGGGATTGCCTTTTCTATAGTAAATTTTTCAAAAACTAATTTTATACTGTCGCAAATTTTATGTGCGCCAGGGATTGCCTTTTCTATAGTAAATTATTCAAAAAATAATTTTCTACTGTCGCAAATTTTAATTGCGCCAGGGATTGACTTTTCTATAGTAAATTATTCAAAAAATAATTTTATACTGTCACAAATTTTAATTGCGCCAGGGATTGACTTTTCTATAGTAAATTATTCAAAAAATAATTTTCAACTGTCACAAATTTTATGTGCGCCAGGGATTGCCTTTTCTATAGTAAATTATTCAAAAAATAATTTTATACTGTCGCAAATTTTAATTGCGCCAGGGATTGACTTTTCTATAGTAAATTATTCAAAAACTAATTTTTTACTGTCGCAAATTTTAATTACGCCAGGGATTGCCTTTTCTATAGTAAATTATTCAAAAACTAATTTTATACTGTCGCAAATTTTAATTACGCCAGGGATTGCCTTTTATATAGTAAATTATTCAAAAAATAATTTTATACTGTCGCAAATTTTATGTGCGCCAGGGATTGCCTTTTCTATAGTAAATTATTCAAAAAATAATTTTATACTGTCGCAAATTTTATGTGCGCCAGGGATTGACTTTTCTATAGTAAATTATTCAAAAACTAATTTTTTACTGTCGCAAATTTTAATTACGCCAGGGATTGCCTTTTCTATAGTAAATTATTCAAAAAATAATTTTATACTGTCACAAATTTTAAATATCCCAGGGATTGCCTTTTCTATAGTAAATTATTCAAAAAATAATTTTATACTGTCGCAAATTTTAATTGCGCCAGGGATTGACTTTTCTATAGTAAATTATTCAAAAAATAATTTTCAACTGTCACAAATTTTAAATATCCCAGGGATTGCCTTTTCTATAGTAAATTATTCAAAAACTAATTTTATACTGTCACAAATTTTAATTACGCCAGGGATTGACTTTTCTATAGTAAATTATTCAAAAAATAATTTTATACTGTCGCAAATTTTAATTACGCCAGGGATTGCCTTTTATATAGTAAATTTTTCAAAAACTAATTTTATACTGTCGCAAATTTTAATTACGCCAGGGATTGCCTTTTCTATAGTAAATTATTCAAAAAATAATTTTATACTGTCGCAAATTTTAATTGCGCCAGGGATTGCCTTTTCTATAGTAAATTATTCAAAAAATAATTTTATACTGTCGCAAATTTTAATTACGCCAGGGATTGACTTTTCTATAGTAAATTATTCAAAAACTAATTTTATACTGTCGCAAATTTTAATTACGCCAGGGATTGCCTTTTATATAGTAAATTATTCAAAAAATAATTTTATACTGTCGCAAATTTTATGTGCGCCAGGGATTGCCTTTTCTATAGTAAATTATTCAAAAAATAATTTTATACTGTCGCAAATTTTATGTGTGCCAGGGATTGACTTTTCTATAGTAAATTATTCAAAAACTAATTTTTTACTGTCGCAAATTTTAATTACGCCAGGGATTGCCTTTTCTATAGTAAATTATTCAAAAAATAATTTTATACTGTCACAAATTTTAAATATCCCAGGGATTGCCTTTTCTATAGTAAATTATTCAAAAAATAATTTTATACTGTCGCAAATTTTAATTGCGCCAGGGATTGACTTTTCTATAGTAAATTATTCAAAAAATAATTTTATACTGTCGCAAATTTTAATTACGCCAGGGATTGCCTTTTATATAGTAAATTTTTCAAAAACTAATTTTATACTGTCGCAAATTTTAATTACGCCAGGGATTGCCTTTTCTATAGTAAATTATTCAAAAAATAATTTTATACTGTCGCAAATTTTAATTGCGCCAGGGATTGCCTTTTCTATAGTAAATTATTCAAAAAATAATTTTATACTGTCGCAAATTTTAATTACGCCAGGGATTGACTTTTCTATAGTAAATTATTCAAAAAATAATTTTTTACTGTCGCAAATTTTATGTGCGCCAGGGATTGCCCTTTTCTATAGTATATTATTCAAAAAATAATTTTATACTGTCGCAAATTTTATGTGCGCCAGGGATTGACTTTTCTATAGTAAATTATTCAAAAAATAATTTTATACTGTCGCAAATTTTAATTGCGCCAGGGATTGACTTTTCTATAGTAAATTATTCAAAAAATAATTTTCAACTGTCACAAATTTTAAATATCCCAGGGATTGCCTTTTCTATAGTAAATTATTCAAAAACTAATTTTCAACTGTCACAAATTTTAATTGCGCCAGGGATTGACTTTTCTATAGTAAATTATTCAAAAACTAATTTTATACTGTCACAAATTTTAAATACGCCAGGGATTGCCTTTTCTATAGTAAATTTTTCAAAAACTAATTTTATACTGTCACAAATTTTAATTGCGCCAGGGATTGCCTTTTCTATAGTAAATTTTTCAAAAACTAATTTTATACTGTCACAAATTTTAATTGCGCCAGGGATTGCCTTTTCTATAGTAAATTATTCAAAAAATAATTTTATACTGTCACAAATTTTAATTACGCCAGGGATTGACTTTTCTATAGTAAATTATTCAAAAAATAATTTTATACTGTCACAAATTTTAATTGCGCCAGGGATTGACTTTTCTATAGTAAATTATTCAAAAACTAATTTTATACTGTCGCAAATTTTAATTACGCCAGGGATTGCCTTTCATATAGTAAATTATTCAAAAAATAATTTTATACTGTCACAAATTTTAATTACGCCAGGGATTGCCTTTTCTATAGTAAATTATTCAAAAAATAATTTTCTACTGTCGCAAATTTTAATTGCGCCAGGGATTGACTTTTCTATAGTAAATTATTCAAAAAATAATTTTATACTGTCACAAATTTTATGTGCGCCAGGGATTGCCTTTTCTATAGTAAATTATTCAAAAAATAATTTTTTACTGTCGCAAATTTTAATTACGCCAGGGATTGCCTTTTATATAGTAAATTATTCAAAAAATAATTTTATACTGTCGCAAATTTTAATTACGCCAGGGATTGCCTTTTCTATAGTAAATTTTTCAAAAACTAATTTTATACTGTTGCAAATTTTAATTACGCCAGGGATTGCCTTTTCTATAGTAAATTTTTCAAAAACTAATTTTATACTGTCGCAAATTTTAATTACGCCAGGGATTGACTTTTCTATAGTAAATTATTCAAAAAATAATTTTCAACTGTCACAAATTTTAATTGCGCCAGGGATTGCCTTTTCTATAGTAAATTATTCAAAAACTAATTTTATACTGTCGCAAATTTTAATTACGCCAGGGATTGCCTTTTCTATAGTAAATTTTTCAAAAAATAATTTTTTACTGTCGCAAATTTTAATTACGCCAGGGATTGCCTTTTCTATAGTAAATTTTTCAAAAACTAATTTTATACTGTCGCAAATTTTAATTACGCCAGGGATTGACTTTTCTATAGTAAATTATTCAAAAAATAATTTTATACTGTCGCAAATTTTATGTGCGCCAGGGATTGCCTTTTCTATAGTAAATTATTCAAAAAATAATTTTATACTGTCGCAAATTTTAATTGCGCCAGGGATTGACTTTTCTATAGTAAATTATTCAAAAAATAATTTTCAACTGTCACAAATTTTAATTACGCCAGGGATTGCCTTTTCTATAGTAAATTATTCAAAAAATAATTTTCTACTGTCGCAAATTTTAATTGCGCCAGGGATTGACTTTTCTATAGTAAATTATTCAAAAAATAATTTTCTACTGTCGCAAATTTTAATTGCGCCAGGGATTGACTTTTCTATAGTAAATTATTCAAAAAATAATTTTATACTGTCGCAAATTTTAATTGCGCCAGGGATTGCCTTTTATATAGTAAATTATTCAAAAAATAATTTTATACTGTCGCAAATTTTAATTACGCCAGGGATTGCCTTTTCTATAGTAAATTTTTCAAAAACTAATTTTATACTGTCGCAAATTTTAATTACGCCAGGGATTGCCTTTTCTATAGTAAATTATTCAAAAAATAATTTTATACTGTCACAAATTTTATGTGCGCCAGGGATTGCATTTTCTATAGTAAATTATTCAAAAAATAATTTTCTACTGTCGCAAATTTTAATTGCGCCAGGGATTGACTTTTCTATAGTAAATTATTCAAAAAATAATTTTATACTGTCACAAATTTTATGTGCGCCAGGGATTGCCTTTTCTATAGTAAATTATTCAAAAAATAATTTTTTACTGTCGCAAATTTTAATTACGCCAGGGATTGCCTTTTATATAGTAAATTATTCAAAAAATAATTTTATACTGTCGCAAATTTTAATTACGCCAGGGATTGCCTTTTCTATAGTAATTTTTTCAAAAACTAATTTTATACTGTCGCAAATTTTAATTACGCCAGGGATTGCCTTTTCTATAGTAAATTTTTCAAAAACTAATTTTATACTGTCGCAAATTTTAATTACGCCAGGGATTGACTTTTCTATAGTAAATTATTCAAAAAATAATTTTCAACTGTCACAAATTTTAATTGCGCCAGGGATTGCCTTTTCTATAGTAAATTATTCAAAAACTAATTTTATACTGTCACAAATTTTAATTGCGCCAGGGATTGCCTTTTCTATAGTAAATTTTTCAAAAACTAATTTTATACTGTCACAAATTTTAATTGCGCCAGGGATCGCCTGTTCTATAGTAAATTATTCAAAAAATAATTTTATACTGTCACAAATTTTAATTACGCCAGGGATTGACTTTTCTATAGTAAATTATTCAAAAAATAATTTTATACTGTCACAAATTTTAATTGCGCCAGGGATTGACTTTTCTATAGTAAATTATTCAAAAACTAATTTTATACTGTCGCAAATTTTAATTACGCCAGGGATTGCCTTTTATATAGTAAATTATTCAAAAAATAGTTTTATACTGTCACAAATTTTAATTACGCCAGGGATTGCCTTTTCTATAGTAAATTATTCAAAAAATAATTTTATACTGTCGCAAATTTTAATTGCGCCAGGGATTGCCTTTTATATAGTAAATTATTCAAAAAATAATTTTATACTGTCGCAAATTTTAATTACGCCAGGGATTGCCTTTTCTATAGTAAATTTTTCAAAAACTAATTTTATACTGTCGCAAATTTTAATTACGCCAGGGATTGCCTTTTCTATAGTAAATTTTTCAAAAACTAATTTTATACTGTCGCAAATTTTAATTACGCCAGGGATTGACTTTTCTATAGTAAATTATTCAAAAAATAATTTTCAACTGTCACAAATTTTAATTGCGCCAGGGATTGCCTTTTCTATAGTAAATTATTCAAAAACTAATTTTATACTGTCACAAATTTTAATTGCGCCAGGGATTGACTTTTCTATAGTAAATTATTCAAAAAATAATTTTCTACTGTCGCAAATTTTAATTGCGCCAGGGATTGACTTTTCTATAGTAAATTATTCAAAAAATAATTTTATACTGTCGCAAATTTTATGTGCGCCAGGGATTGCCTTTTCTATAGTAAATTATTCAAAAAATAATTTTCAACTGTCACAAATTTTAATTGCGCCAGGGATTGACTTTTCTATAGTAAATTATTCAAAAAATAATTTTCAACTGTCACAAATTTTAATTGCGCCAGGGATTGCCTTTTCTATAGTAAATTATTCAAAAACTAATTTTATACTGTCACAAATTTTAATTGCGCCAGGGATTGACTTTTCTATAGTAAATTATTCAAAAAATAATTTTCAACTGTCACAAATTTTAATTGCGCCAGGGATTGCCTTTTCTATAGTAAATTATTCAAAAACTAATTTTATACTGTCACAAATTTTAATTGCGCCAGGGATTGACTTTTCTATAGTAAATTATTCAAAAAATAATTTTATACTGTCGCAAATTTTAATTACGCCAGGGATTGCCTTTTATATAGTAAATTTTTCAAAAACTAATTTTATACTGTCGCAAATTTTAATTGCGCCAGGGATTGACTTTTCTATAGTAAATTATTCAAAAAATAATTTTATACTGTCGCAAATTTTAATTGCGCCAGGGATTGACTTTTCTATAGTAAATTATTCAAAAAATAATTTTATACTGTCGCAAATTTTAATTGCGCCAGGGATTGACTTTTCTATAGTAAATTATTCAAAAAATAATTTTATACTGTCGCAAATTTTAATTGCGCCAGGGATTGACTTTTCTATAGTAAATTATTCAAAAAATAATTTTCTACTGTCGCAAATTTTAAATATCCCAGGGATTGCCTTTTCTATAGTAAATTATTCAAAAAATAATTTTATACTGTCGCAAATTTTAATTGCGCCAGGGATTGACTTTTCTATAGTAAATTATTCAAAAAATAATTTTATACTGTCGCAAATTTTAATTACGCCAGGGATTGCCTTTTATATAGTAAATTTTTCAAAAAATAATTTTATACTGTCGCAAATTTTATGTGCGCCAGGGATTGACTTTTCTATAGTAAATTATTCAAAAAATAATTTTATACTGTCGCAAATTTTAATTGCGCCAGGGATTGACTTTTCTATAGTAAATTATTCAAAAAATAATTTTATACTGTCGCAAATTTTAATTGCGCCAGGGATTGACTTTTCTATAGTAAATTATTCAAAAAATAATTTTATACTGTCGCAAATTTTAATTACGCCAGGGATTGACTTTTCTATAGTAAATTATTCAAAAAATAATTTTCTACTGTCGCAAATTTTAAATATCCCAGGGATTGCCTTTTCTATAGTAAATTATTCAAAAAATAATTTTATACTGTCACAAATTTTAATTGCGCCAGGGATTGACTTTTCTATAGTAAATTATTCAAAAAATAATTTTCAACTGTCACAAATTTTAATTGCGCCAGGGATTGACTTTTCTATAGTAAATTATTCAAAAACTAATTTTCAACTGTCACAAATTTTAATTACGCCAGGGATTGACTTTTCTATAGTAAATTATTCAAAAAATAATTTTATACTGTCGCAAATTTTAATTGCGCCAGGGATTGCCTTTTATATAGTAAATTTTTCAAAAACTAATTTTATACTGTCGCAAATTTTAATTGCGCCAGGGATTGACTTTTCTATAGTAAATTATTCAAAAAATAATTTTCAACTGTCACAAATTTTAATTACGCCAGGGATTGACTTTTCTATAGTAAATTATTCAAAAAATAATTTTCAACTGTCACAAATTTTAATTGCGCCAGGGATTGACTTTTCTATAGTAAATTATTTAAAAAATAATTTTATACTGTCGCAAATTTTAATTGCGCCAGGGATTGACTTTTCTATAGTAAATTATTCAAAAAATAATTTTATACTGTCGCAAATTTTAATTGCGCCAGGGATTGACTTTTCTATAGTAAATTATTCAAAAAATAATTTTCAACTGTCACAAATTTTAATTACGCCAGGGATTGCCTTTTCTATAGTAAATTATTCAAAAAATAATTTTCTACTGTCGCAAATTTTAATTGCGCCAGGGATTGATTTTTCTATAGTAAATTATTCAAAAAATAATTTTCTACTGTCGCAAATTTTAATTACGCCAGGGATTGCCTTTTCTATAGTAAATTATTCAAAAAATAATTTTATACTGTCGCAAATTTTAATTGCGCCAGGGATTGCCTTTTATATAGTAAATTTTTCAAAAACTAATTTTATACTGTCGCAAATTTTAATTGCGCCAGGGATTGACTTTTCTATAGTAAATTATTCAAAAAATAATTTTCTACTGTCGCAAATTTTAAATATCCCAGGGATTGCCTTTTCTATAGTAAATTATTCAAAAACTAATTTTATACTGTCACAAATTTTAATTGCGCCAGGGATTGACTTTTCTATAGTAAATTATTCAAAAAATAATTTTCAACTGTCACAAATTTTAATTGCGCCAGGGATTGACTTTTCTATAGTAAATTATTCAAAAAATAATTTTATACTGTCGCAAATTTTAATTACGCCAGGGATTGCCTTTTCTATAGTAAATTATTCAAAAAATAATTTTCAACTGTCACAAATTTTAATTACGCCAGGGATTGCCTTTTCTATAGTAAATTATTCAAAAAATAATTTTCTACTGTCGCAAATTTTAATTGCGCCAGGTATTGACTTTTCTATAGTAAATTATTCAAAAAATAATTTTCTACTGTCGCAAATTTTAATTACGCCAGGGATTGCCTTTTCTATAGTAAATTATTCAAAAAATAATTTTATACTGTCGCAAATTTTATGTGCGCCAGGGATTGCCTTTTCTATAGTAAATTATTCAAAAAATAATTTTATACTGTCACAAATTTTAATTGCGCCAGGGATTGCCTTTTCTATAGTAAATTATTCAAAAAATAATTTTCAACTGTCACAAATTTTAATTGCGCCAGGGATTGACTTTTCTATAGTAAATTATTCAAAAAATAATTTTATACTGTCACAAATTTTAATTGCGCCAGGGATTGACTTTTCTATAGTAAATTTTTCAAAAACTAATTTTATACTGTCGCAAATTTTAATTACGCCAGGGATTGCCTTTTCTATAGTAAATTATTCAAAAAATAATTTTATACTGTCGCAAATTTTATGTGCGCCAGGGATTGCCTTTTCTATAGTAAATTATTCAAAAACTAATTTTATACTGTCGCAAATTTTATGTGCGCCAGGGATTGCCTTTTCTATAGTAAATTATTCAAAAAATAATTTTATACTGTCACAAATTTAAATTGCGCCAGGGATTGCCTTTTCTATAGTAAATTATTCAAAAAATAATTTTATACTGTCGCAAATTTTAATTACGCCAGGGATTGCCTTTTATATAGTAAATTTTTCAAAAACTAATTTTATACTGTCACAAATTTTAATTGCGCCAGGGATTGCCTTTTCTATTGTAAATTATTCAAAAAATAATTTTCAACTGTCACAAATTTTAATTGCGCCAGGGATTGCCTTTTCTATAGTAAATTATTCAAAAACTAATTTTATACTGTCGCAAATTTTAATTGCGCCAGGTATTGACTTTTCTATAGTAAATTATTCAAAAAATAATTTTATACTGTCGCAAATATTAATTGCGCCAGGGATTGCCTTTTCTATAGTAAATTATTCAAAAAATAATTTTATACTGTCGCAAATTTTATGTGCGCCAGGGATTGACTTTTCTATAGTAAATTATTCAAAAACTAATTTTATACTGTCACAAATTTTATGTGCGCCAGGGATTGACTTTTCTATAGTAAATTTTTCAAAAACTAATTTTATACTGTCGCAAATTTTAATTGCGCCAGGGATTGACTTTTCTATAGTAAATTATTCAAAAAATAATTTTATACTGTCGCAAATTTTAATTGCGCCAGGGATTGACTTTTCTATAGTAAATTATTCAAAAAATAATTTTATACTGTCGCAAATTTTAATTACGCCAGGGATTGCCTTTTCTATAGTAAATTATTCAAAAACTAATTTTATACTGTCGCAAATTTTATGTGCGCCAGGGATTGCCTTTTCTATAGTAAATTATTCAAAAACTAATTTTATACTGTCGCAAATTTTAATTGCGCCAGGGATTGACTTTTCTATAGTAAATTATTCAAAAAATAATTTTATACTGTCACAAATTTTATGTGCGCCAGGGATTGCCTTTTCTATAGTAAATTATTCAAAAACTAATTTTATACTGTCGCAAATTTTAATTGCGCCAGGGATTGACTTTTCTATAGTAAATTATTCAAAAAATAATTTTCAACTGTCACAAATTTTAATTGCGCCAGGGATTGACTTTTCTATAGTAAATTATTCAAAAACTAATTTTATACTGTCACAAATTTTATGTGCGCCAGGGATTGCCTTTTCTATAGTAAATTATTCAAAAAATAATTTTATACTGTCGCAAATTTTATGTGCGCCAGGGATTGCCTTTTCTATAGTAAATTATTCAAAAAATAATTTTATACTGTCACAAATTTTAATTGCGCCAGGGATTGCCTTTTCTATAGTAAATTATTCAAAAAATAATTTTCAACTGTCACAAATTTTAATTGCGCCAGGGATTGACTTTTCTATAGTAAATTATTCAAAAAATAATTTTCTACTGTCGCAAATTTTAATTGCGCCAGGGATTGACTTTTCTATAGTAAATTATTCAAAAAATAATTTTCTACTGTCGCAAATTTTAATTACGCCAGGGATTGCCTTTTCTATAGTAAATTATTCAAAAAATAATTTTATACTGTCGCAAATTTTAATTGCGCCAGGGATTGCCTTTTATATAGTAAATTTTTCAAAAACTAATTTTATACTGTCGCAAATTTTAATTGCGCCAGGGATTGACTTTTCTATAGTAAATTATTCAAAAAATAATTTTCTACTGTCGCAAATTTTAAATATCCCAGGGATTGCCTTTTCTATAGTAAATTATTCAAAAACTAATTTTATACTGTCACAAATTTTAATTGCGCCAGGGATTGACTTTTCTATAGTAAATTATTCAAAAAATAATTTTCAACTGTCACAAATTTTAATTGCGCCAGGGATTGACTTTTCTATAGTAAATTATTCAAAAAATAATTTTATACTGTCGCAAATTTTAATTACGCCAGGGATTGCCTTTTCTATAGTAAATTATTCAAAAAATAATTTTCAACTGTCACAAATTTTAATTACGCCAGGGATTGCCTTTTCTATAGTAAATTATTCAAAAAATAATTTTCTACTGTCGCAAATTTTAATTGCGCCAGGGATTGACTTTTCTATAGTAAATTATTCAAAAAATAATTTTCTACTGTCGCAAATTTTAATTACGCCAGGGATTGCCTTTTCTATAGTAAATTATTCAAAAAATAATTTTATACTGTCGCAAATTTTATGTGCGCCAGGGATTGCCTTTTCTATAGTAAATTATTCAAAAAATAATTTTATACTGTCACAAATTTTAATTGCGCCAGGGATTGCCTTTTCTATAGTAAATTATTCAAAAAATAATTTTCAACTGTCACAAATTTTAATTGCGCCAGGGATTGACTTTTCTATAGTAAATTATTCAAAAAATAATTTTATACTGTCACAAATTTTAATTGCGCCAGGGATTGACTTTTCTATAGTAAATTTTTCAAAAACTAATTTTATACTGTCGCAAATTTTAATTACGCCAGGGATTGCCTTTTCTATAGTAAATTATTCAAAAAATAATTTTATACTGTCGCAAATTTTAATTGCGCCAGGGATTGACTTTTCTATAGTAAATTATTCAAAAAATAATTTTATACTGTCGCAAATTTTAATTACGCCAGGGATTGCCTTTTCTATAGTAAATTATTCAAAAACTAATTTTATACTGTCGCAAATTTTATGTGCGCCAGGGATTGCCTTTTCTATAGTAAATTATTCAAAAACTAATTTTATACTGTCGCAAATTTTAATTGCGCCAGGGATTGACTTTTCTATAGTAAATTATTCAAAAAATAATTTTATACTGTCGCAAATTTTAATTGCGCCAGGGATTGACTTTTCTATAGTAAATTATTCAAAAAATAATTTTATACTGTCGCAAATTTTAATTACGCCAGGGATTGCCTTTTCTATAGTAAATTATTCAAAAACTAATTTTATACTGTCGCAAATTTTATGTGCGCCAGGGATTGCCTTTTCTATAGTAAATTATTCAAAAACTAATTTTATACTGTCGCAAATTTTAATTGCGCCAGGGATTGACTTTTCTATAGTAAATTATTCAAAAAATAATTTTATACTGTCACAAATTTTATGTGCGCCAGGGATTGCCTTTTCTATAGTAAATTATTCAAAAACTAATTTTATACTGTCGCAAATTTTAATTGCGCCAGGGATTGACTTTTCTATAGTAAATTATTCAAAAAATAATTTTCAACTGTCACAAATTTTAATTGCGCCAGGGATTGACTTTTCTATAGTAAATTATTCAAAAACTAATTTTATACTGTCACAAATTTTATGTGCGCCAGGGATTGCCTTTTCTATAGTAAATTATTCAAAAACTAATTTTTTACTGTCGCAAATTTTAAATATCCCAGGGATTGCCTTTTCTATAGTAAATTTTTCAAAAACTAATTTTATACTGTCGCAAATTTTAATTGCGCCAGGGATTGCCTTTTCTATAGTAAATTATTCAAAAAATAATTTTATACTGTCGCAAATTTTAAATATCCCAGGGATTGCCTTTTCTATAGTAAATTATTCAAAAAATAATTTTATACTGTCGCAAATTTTAATTGCGCCAGGGATTGACTTTTCTATAGTAAATTATTCAAAAAATAATTTTCAACTGTCACAAATTTTAATTGCGCCAGGGATTGACTTTTCTATAGTAAATTATTCAAAAAATAATTTTATACTGTCGCAAATTTTAATTGCGCCAGGGATTGCCTTTTCTATAGTAAATTATTCAAAAAATAATTTTCAACTGTCGCAAATTTTAATTACGCCAGGGATTGACTTTTCTATAGTAAATTATTCAAAAAATAATTTTCAACTGTCACAAATTTTAATTGCGCCAGGGATTGACTTTTCTATAGTAAATAATTCAAAAAATAATTTTCAACTGTCACAAATTTTAATTACGCCAGGGATTGCCTTTTCTATAGTAAATTATTCAAAAAATAATTTTTTACTGTCGCAAATTTTAATTGCGCCAGGGATTGCCTTTTCTATAGTAAATTATTCAAAAAATAATTTTATACTGTCGCAAATTTTAATTGCGCCAGGGATTGACTTTTCTATAGTAAATTAACCAAAAAATAATTTTATACTGTCGCAAATTTTAATTGCGCCAGGGATTGCCTTTTCTATAGTAAATTATTCAAAAAATAATTTTCAACTGTCACAAATTTTAATTGCGCCAGGGATTGCCTTTTATATAGTAAATTTTTCAAAAACTAATTTTATACTGTCGCAAATTTTAATTGCGCCAGGGATTGCCTTTTCTATAGTAAATTATTCAAAAACTAATTTTATACTGTCACAAATTTTAATTGCGCCAGGGATTGCCTTTTCTATAGTAAATTATTCAAAAAATAATTTTATACTGTCGCAAATTTTAATTACGCCAGGGATTGCCTTTTATATAGTAAATTTTTCAAAAACTAATTTTATACTGTCGCAAATTTTAATTACGCCAGGGATTGACTTTTCTATAGTAAATTATTCAAAAAATAATTTTCAACTGTCACAAATTTTAATTGCGCCAGGGATTGACTTTTCTATAGTAAATTTTTCAAAAACTAATTTTATACTGTCGCAAATTTTAAATATCCCAGGGATTGACTTTTCTATAGTAAATTATTCAAAAAATAATAATCAACTGTCGCAAATTTTAATTGCGCCAGGGATTGACTTTTCTATAGTAAATTATTCAAAAAATAATTTTTTACTGTCGCAAATTTTATGTGCGCCAGGGATTGCCTTTTCTATAGTAAATTATTCAAAAAATAATTTTCAACTGTCACAAATTTTAATTGCGCCAGGGATTGACTTTTCTATAGTAAATTATTCAAAAAATAATTTTCAACTGTCACAAATTTTAATTGCGCCAGGGATTGCCTTTTATATAGTAAATTTTTCAAAAACTAATTTTATACTGTGCCTTTTCTATAGTAAATTATTCAAAAACTAATTTTATACTGTCGCAAATTTTAATTACGCCAGGGATTGACTTTTCTATAGTAAATTATTCAAAAAATAATTTTCAACTGTCGCAAATTTTAATTGCGCCAGGGATTGACTTTTCTATAGTAAATTATTCAAAAAATAATTTTTTACTGTCGCAAATTTTATGTGCGCCAGGGATTGCCTTTTCTATAGTAAATTATTCAAAAAATAATTTTCAACTGTCACAAATTTTAATTGCGCCAGGGATTGACTTTTCTATAGTAAATTATTCAAAAAATAATTTTCAACTGTCACAAATTTTAATTACGCCAGGGATTGCCTTTTATATAGTAAATTTTTCAAAAACTAATTTTATACTGTGCCTTTTCTATAGTAAATTATTCAAAAACTAATTTTATACTGTCACAAATTTTAATTGCGCCAGGGATTGACTTTTCTATAGTAAATTATTCAAAAAATAATTTTATACTGTCGCAAATTTTAATTACGCCAGGGATTGACTTTTCTATAGTAAATTATTCAAAAAATAATTTTCAACTGTCGCAAATTTTAATTGCGCCAGGGATTGACTTTTCTATAGTAAATTATTCAAAAAATAATTTTATACTGTCGCAAATTTTAATTACGCCAGGGATTGCCTTTTCTATAGTAAATTATTCAAAAAATAATTTTCAACTGTCACAAATTTTAATTGCGCCAGGGATTGCCTTTTCTATAGTAAATTATTCAAAAAATAATTTTCAACTGTCACAAATTTTAATTGCGCCAGGGATTGACTTTTATATAGTAAATTTTTCAAAAACTAATTTTCAACTGTCACAAATTTTAATTGCGCCAGGGATTGCCTTTTCTATAGTAAATTATTCAAAAAATAATTTTCAACTGTCGCAAATTTTAATTACGCCAGGGATTGACTTTTCTATAGTAAATTATTCAAAAAATAATTTTATACTGTCACAAATTTTATGTGCGCCAGGGATTGCCTTTTCTATAGTAAATTATTCAAAAAATAATTTTTTACTGTCGCAAATTTTAATTACGCCAGGGATTGCCTTTTCTATAGTAAATTATTCAAAAAATAATTTTATACTGTCGCAAATTTTAATTACGCCAGGGATTGACTTTTCTATAGTAAATTATTCAAAAAATAATTTTATACTGTCGCAAATTTTAATTGCGCCAGGGATTGACTTTTCTATAGTAAATTATTCAAAAAATAATTTTCAACTGTCACAAATTTTATGTGCGCCAGGGATTGCCTTTTCTATAGTAAATTATTCAAAAAATAATTTTATACTGTCGCAAATTTTATGTGCGCCAGGGATTGACTTTTCTATAGTAAATTATTCAAAAAATAATTTTATACTGTCACAAATTTTATGTGCGCCAGGGATTGACTTTTCTATAGTAAATTATTCAAAAAATAATTTTATACTGTCACAAATTTTAATTACGCCAGGGATTGACTTTTCTATAGTAAATTATTCAAAAAATAATTTTATACTGTCACAAATTTTAATTGCGCCAGGGATTGCCTTTTCTATAGTAAATTATTCAAAAAATAATTTTATACTGTCACAAATTTTATGTGCGCCAGGGATTGCCTTTTCTATAGTAAATTATTCAAAAACTAATTTTATACTGTCGCAAATTTTAATTGCGCCAGGGATTGCCTTTTCTATAGTAAATTATTCAAAAAATAATTTTATACTGTCGCAAATTTTAATTGCGCCAGGGATTGCCTTTTCTATAGTAAATTATTCAAAAAATAATTTTATACTGTCGCAAATTTTAATTACGCCAGGGATTGACTTTTCTATAGTAAATTATTCAAAAAATAATTTTATACTGTCACAAATTTTATGTGCGCCAGGGATTGACTTTTCTATAGTAAATTATTCAAAAAATAATTTTCAACTGTCACAAATTTTAATTACGCCAGGGATTGCCTTTTCTATAGTAAATTATTCAAAAAATAATTTTCTACTGTCGCAAATTTTAATTGCGCCAGGGATTGACTTTTCTATAGTAAATTATTCAAAAAATAATTTTCTACTGTCGCAAATTTTAATTACGCCAGGGATTGCCTTTTCTATAGTAAATTATTCAAAAAATAATTTTATACTGTCGCAAATTTTATGTGCGCCAGGGATTGCCTTTTCTATAGTAAATTATTCAAAAAATAATTTTATACTGTCACAAATTTTAATTGCGCCAGGGATTGCCTTTTCTATAGTAAATTATTCAAAAAATAATTTTCAACTGTCACAAATTTTAATTGCGCCAGGGATTGACTTTTCTATAGTAAATTATTCAAAAAATAATTTTATACTGTCACAAATTTTAATTGCGCCAGGGATTGACTTTTCTATAGTAAATTTTTCAAAAACTAATTTTATACTGTCGCAAATTTTAATTACGCCAGGGATTGCCTTTTCTATAGTAAATTATTCAAAAAATAATTTTATACTGTCGCAAATTTTATGTGCGCCAGGGATTGCCTTTTCTATAGTAAATTATTCAAAAACTAATTTTATACTGTCACAAATTTTATGTGCGCCAGGGATTGACTTTTCTATAGTAAATTATTCAAAAAATAATTTTCAACTGTCACAAATTTTAAATATCCCAGGGATTGACTTTTCTATAGTAAATTATTCAAAAAATAATAATCAACTGTCGCAAATTTTAATTGCGCCAGGGATTGACTTTTCTATAGTAAATTATTCAAAAAATAATTTTTTACTGTCGCAAATTTTATGTGCGCCAGGGATTGCCTTTTCTATAGTAAATTATTCAAAAAATAATTTTCAACTGTCACAAATTTTAATTGCGCCAGGGATTGACTTTTCTATAGTAAATTATTCAAAAAATAATTTTCAACTGTCACAAATTTTAATTGCGCCAGGGATTGCCTTTTATATAGTAAATTTTTCAAAAACTAATTTTATACTGTCGCAAATTTTAATTACGCCAGGGATTGACTTTTCTATAGTAAATTATTCAAAAAATAATTTTCAACTGTCGCAAATTTTAATTGCGCCAGGGATTGACTTTTCTATAGTAAATTATTCAAAAAATAATTTTTTACTGTCGCAAATTTTATGTGCGCCAGGGATTGCCTTTTCTATAGTAAATTATTCAAAAAATAATTTTCAACTGTCACAAATTTTAATTGCGCCAGGGATTGACTTTTCTATAGTAAATTATTCAAAAAATAATTTTCAACTGTCACAAATTTTAATTACGCCAGGGATTGCCTTTTATATAGTAAATTTTTCAAAAACTAATTTTATACTGTGCCTTTTCTATAGTAAATTATTCAAAAACTAATTTTATACTGTCACAAATTTTAATTGCGCCAGGGATTGACTTTTCTATAGTAAATTATTCAAAAAATAATTTTATACTGTCGCAAATTTTAATTACGCCAGGGATTGACTTTTCTATAGTAAATTATTCAAAAAATAATTTTCAACTGTCGCAAATTTTAATTGCGCCAGGGATTGACTTTTCTATAGTAAATTATTCAAAAAATAATTTTATACTGTCGCAAATTTTAATTACGCCAGGGATTGCCTTTTCTATAGTAAATTATTCAAAAAATAATTTTCAACTGTCACAAATTTTAATTGCGCCAGGGATTGCCTTTTCTATAGTAAATTATTCAAAAAATAATTTTCAACTGTCACAAATTTTAATTGCGCCAGGGATTGACTTTTATATAGTAAATTTTTCAAAAACTAATTTTCAACTGTCACAAATTTTAATTGCGCCAGGGATTGCCTTTTCTATAGTAAATTATTCAAAAAATAATTTTCAACTGTCGCAAATTTTAATTACGCCAGGGATTGACTTTTCTATAGTAAATTATTCAAAAAATAATTTTATACTGTCACAAATTTTATGTGCGCCAGGGATTGCCTTTTCTATAGTAAATTATTCAAAAAATAATTTTTTACTGTCGCAAATTTTAATTACGCCAGGGATTGCCTTTTCTATAGTAAATTATTCAAAAAATAATTTTATACTGTCGCAAATTTTAATTACGCCAGGGATTGACTTTTCTATAGTAAATTATTCAAAAAATAATTTTATACTGTCGCAAATTTTAATTGCGCCAGGGATTGACTTTTCTATAGTAAATTATTCAAAAAATAATTTTCAACTGTCACAAATTTTATGTGTGCCAGGGATTGCCTTTTCTATAGTAAATTATTCAAAAAATAATTTTATACTGTCGCAAATTTTATGTGCGCCAGGGATTGACTTTTCTATAGTAAATTATTCAAAAAATAATTTTATACTGTCACAAATTTTATGTGCGCCAGGGATTGACTTTTCTATAGTAAATTATTCAAAAAATAATTTTATACTGTCACAAATTTTAATTACGCCAGGGATTGACTTTTCTATAGTAAATTATTCAAAAAATAATTTTATACTGTCACAAATTTTAATTGCGCCAGGGATTGCCTTTTCTATAGTAAATTATTCAAAAAATAATTTTATACTGTCACAAATTTTATGTGCGCCAGGGATTGCCTTTTCTATAGTAAATTATTCAAAAACTAATTTTATACTGTCGCAAATTTTAATTGCGCCAGGGATTGCCTTTTCTATAGTAAATTATTCAAAAAATAATTTTATACTGTCGCAAATTTTAATTGCGCCAGGGATTGCCTTTTCTATAGTAAATTATTCAAAAAATAATTTTATACTGTCGCAAATTTTAATTACGCCAGGGATTGACTTTTCTATAGTAAATTATTCAAAAAATAATTTTATACTGTCACAAATTTTATGTGCGCCAGGGATTGACTTTTCTATAGTAAATTATTCAAAAAATAATTTTCAACTGTCACAAATTTTAATTACGCCAGGGATTGCCTTTTCTATAGTAAATTATTCAAAAAATAATTTTCTACTGTCGCAAATTTTAATTGCGCCAGGGATTGACTTTTCTATAGTAAATTATTCAAAAAATAATTTTCTACTGTCGCAAATTTTAATTACGCCAGGGATTGCCTTTTCTATAGTAAATTATTCAAAAAATAATTTTATACTGTCGCAAATTTTATGTGCGCCAGGGATTGCCTTTTCTATAGTAAATTATTCAAAAAATAATTTTATACTGTCACAAATTTTAATTGCGCCAGGGATTGCCTTTTCTATAGTAAATTATTCAAAAAATAATTTTCAACTGTCACAAATTTTAATTGCGCCAGGGATTGACTTTTCTATAGTAAATTATTCAAAAAATAATTTTATACTGTCACAAATTTTAATTGCGCCAGGGATTGACTTTTCTATAGTAAATTTTTCAAAAACTAATTTTATACTGTCGCAAATTTTAATTACGCCAGGGATTGCCTTTTCTATAGTAAATTATTCAAAAAATAATTTTATACTGTCGCAAATTTTATGTGCGCCAGGGATTGCCTTTTCTATAGTAAATTATTCAAAAACTAATTTTATACTGTCGCAAATTTTATGTGCGCCAGGGATTGCCTTTTCTATAGTAAATTATTCAAAAAATAATTTTATACTGTCACAAATTTTAATTGCGCCAGGGATTGCCTTTTCTATAGTAAATTATTCAAAAAATAATTTTATACTGTCGCAAATTTTAATTACGCCAGGGATTGCCTTTTATATAGTAAATTTTTCAAAAACTAATTTTATACTGTCACAAATTTTAATTGCGCCAGGGATTGCCTTTTCTATTGTAAATTATTCAAAAAATAATTTTCAACTGTCACAAATTTTAATTGCGCCAGGGATTGCCTTTTCTATAGTAAATTATTCAAAAACTAATTTTATACTGTCGCAAATTTTAATTGCGCCAGGTATTGACTTTTCTATAGTAAATTATTCAAAAAATAATTTTATACTGTCGCAAATTTTAATTGCGCCAGGGATTGCCTTTTCTATAGTAAATTATTCAAAAAATAATTTTATACTGTCGCAAATTTTATGTGCGCCAGGGATTGACTTTTCTATAGTAAATTATTCAAAAACTAATTTTATACTGTCACAAATTTTATGTGCGCCAGGGATTGACTTTTCTATAGTAAATTTTTCAAAAACTAATTTTATACTGTCGCAAATTTTAATTGCGCCAGGGATTGACTTTTCTATAGTAAATTATTCAAAAAATAATTTTATACTGTCGCAAATTTTAATTGCGCCAGGGATTGACTTTTCTATAGTAAATTATTCAAAAAATAATTTTATACTGTCGCAAATTTTAATTACGCCAGGGATTGCCTTTTCTATAGTAAATTATTCAAAAACTAATTTTATACTGTCGCAAATTTTATGTGCGCCAGGGATTGCCTTTTCTATAGTAAATTATTCAAAAACTAATTTTATACTGTCGCAAATTTTAATTGCGCCAGGGATTGACTTTTCTATAGTAAATTATTCAAAAAATAATTTTATACTGTCACAAATTTTATGTGCGCCAGGGATTGCCTTTTCTATAGTAAATTATTCAAAAACTAATTTTATACTGTCGCAAATTTTAATTGCGCCAGGGATTGACTTTTCTATAGTAAATTATTCAAAAAATAATTTTCAACTGTCACAAATTTTAATTGCGCCAGGGATTGACTTTTCTATAGTAAATTATTCAAAAACTAATTTTATACTGTCACAAATTTTATGTGCGCCAGGGATTGCCTTTTCTATAGTAAATTATTCAAAAACTAATTTTTTACTGTCGCAAATTTTAAATATCCCAGGGATTGCCTTTTCTATAGTAAATTTTTCAAAAACTAATTTTATACTGTCGCAAATTTTAATTGCGCCAGGGATTGCCTTTTCTATAGTAAATTATTCAAAAAATAATTTTATACTGTCGCAAATTTTAAATATCCCAGGGATTGCCTTTTCTATAGTAAATTATTCAAAAAATAATTTTATACTGTCGCAAATTTTAATTGCGCCAGGGATTGACTTTTCTATAGTAAATTATTCAAAAAATAATTTTCAACTGTCACAAATTTTAATTGCGCCAGGGATTGACTTTTCTATAGTAAATTATTCAAAAAATAATTTTATACTGTCGCAAATTTTAATTGCGCCAGGGATTGCCTTTTCTATAGTAAATTATTCAAAAAATAATTTTCAACTGTCGCAAATTTTAATTACGCCAGGGATTGACTTTTCTATAGTAAATTATTCAAAAAATAATTTTCAACTGTCACAAATTTTAATTACGCCAGGGATTGCCTTTTCTATAGTAAATTATTCAAAAAATAATTTTTTACTGTCGCAAATTTTAATTGCGCCAGGGATTGCCTTTTCTATAGTAAATTATTCAAAAAATAATTTTATACTGTCGCAAATTTTAATTGCGCCAGGGATTGACTTTTCTATAGTAAATTATTCAAAAAATAATTTTAAACTGTCGCAAATTTTAATTGCGCCAGGGATTGCCTTTTCTATAGTAAATTATTCAAAAAATAATTTTCAACTGTCACAAATTTTAATTGCGCCAGGGATTGCCTTTTATATAGTAAATTTTTCAAAAACTAATTTTATACTGTCGCAAATTTTAATTGCGCCAGGGATTGCCTTTTCTATAGTAAATTATTCAAAAACTAATTTTATACTGTCACAAATTTTAATTGCGCCAGGGATTGCCTTTTCTATAGTAAATTATTCAAAAAATAATTTTATACTGTCGCAAATTTTAATTACGCCAGGGATTGCCTTTTATATAGTAAATTTTTCAAAAACTAATTTTATACTGTCGCAAATTTTAATTACGCCAGGGATTGACTTTTCTATAGTAAATTATTCAAAAAATAATTTTCAACTGTCACAAATTTTAATTGCGCCAGGGATTGACTTTTCTATAGTAAATTTTTCAAAAACTAATTTTATACTGTCGCAAATTTTAAATATCCCAGGGATTGACTTTTCTATAGTAAATTATTCAAAAAATAATAATCAACTGTCGCAAATTTTAATTGCGCCAGGGATTGACTTTTCTATAGTAAATTATTCAAAAAATAATTTTTTACTGTCGCAAATTTTATGTGCGCCAGGGATTGCCTTTTCTATAGTAAATTATTCAAAAAATAATTTTCAACTGTCACAAATTTTAATTGCGCCAGGGATTGACTTTTCTATAGTAAATTATTCAAAAAATAATTTTCAACTGTCACAAATTTTAATTGCGCCAGGGATTGCCTTTTATATAGTAAATTTTTCAAAAACTAATTTTATACTGTGCCTTTTCTATAGTAAATTATTCAAAAACTAATTTTATACTGTCGCAAATTTTAATTACGCCAGGGATTGACTTTTCTATAGTAAATTATTCAAAAAATAATTTTCAACTGTCGCAAATTTTAATTGCGCCAGGGATTGACTTTTCTATAGTAAATTATTCAAAAAATAATTTTTTACTGTCGCAAATTTTATGTGCGCCAGGGATTGCCTTTTCTATAGTAAATTATTCAAAAAATAATTTTCAACTGTCACAAATTTTAATTGCGCCAGGGATTGACTTTTCTATAGTAAATTATTCAAAAAATAATTTTCAACTGTCACAAATTTTAATTACGCCAGGGATTGCCTTTTATATAGTAAATTTTTCAAAAACTAATTTTATACTGTGCCTTTTCTATAGTAAATTATTCAAAAACTAATTTTATACTGTCACAAATTTTAATTGCGCCAGGGATTGACTTTTCTATAGTAAATTATTCAAAAAATAATTTTATACTGTCGCAAATTTTAATTACGCCAGGGATTGACTTTTCTATAGTAAATTATTCAAAAAATAATTTTCAACTGTCGCAAATTTTAATTGCGCCAGGGATTGACTTTTCTATAGTAAATTATTCAAAAAATAATTTTATACTGTCGCAAATTTTAATTACGCCAGGGATTGCCTTTTCTATAGTAAATTATTCAAAAAATAATTTTCAACTGTCACAAATTTTAATTGCGCCAGGGATTGCCTTTTCTATAGTAAATTATTCAAAAAATAATTTTCAACTGTCACAAATTTTAATTGCGCCAGGGATTGACTTTTATATAGTAAATTTTTCAAAAACTAATTTTCAACTGTCACAAATTTTAATTGCGCCAGGGATTGCCTTTTCTATAGTAAATTATTCAAAAAATAATTTTCAACTGTCGCAAATTTTAATTACGCCAGGGATTGACTTTTCTATAGTAAATTATTCAAAAAATAATTTTATACTGTCACAAATTTTATGTGCGCCAGGGATTGCCTTTTCTATAGTAAATTATTCAAAAAATAATTTTTTACTGTCGCAAATTTTAATTACGCCAGGGATTGCCTTTTCTATAGTAAATTATTCAAAAAATAATTTTATACTGTCGCAAATTTTAATTACGCCAGGGATTGACTTTTCTATAGTAAATTATTCAAAAAATAATTTTATACTGTCGCAAATTTTAATTGCGCCAGGGATTGACTTTTCTATAGTAAATTATTCAAAAAATAATTTTCAACTGTCACAAATTTTATGTGCGCCAGGGATTGCCTTTTCTATAGTAAATTATTCAAAAAATAATTTTATACTGTCGCAAATTTTATGTGCGCCAGGGATTGACTTTTCTATAGTAAATTATTCAAAAAATAATTTTATACTGTCACAAATTTTATGTGCGCCAGGGATTGACTTTTCTATAGTAAATTATTCAAAAAATAATTTTATACTGTCACAAATTTTAATTACGCCAGGGATTGACTTTTCTATAGTAAATTATTCAAAAAATAATTTTATACTGTCACAAATTTTAATTGCGCCAGGGATTGCCTTTTCTATAGTAAATTATTCAAAAAATAATTTTATACTGTCACAAATTTTATGTGCGACAGGGATTGCCTTTTCTATAGTAAATTATTCAAAAACTAATTTTATACTGTCGCAAATTTTAATTGCGCCAGGGATTGCCTTTTCTATAGTAAATTATTCAAAAAATAATTTTATACTGTCGCAAATTTTAATTGCGCCAGGGATTGCCTTTTCTATAGTAAATTATTCAAAAAATAATTTTATACTGTCGCAAATTTTAATTACGCCAGGGATTGACTTTTCTATAGTAAATTATTCAAAAAATAATTTTATACTGTCACAAATTTTATGTGCGCCAGGGATTGACTTTTCTATAGTAAATTATTCAAAAAATAATTTTATACTGTCACAAATTTTAATTACGCCAGGGATTGACTTTTCTATAGTAAATTATTCAAAAAATAATTTTATACTGTCGCAAATTTTATGTGCGCCAGGGATTGACTTTTCTATAGTAAATTATTCAAAAAATAATTTTCAACTGTCACAAATTTTATGTGCGCCAGGGATTGCCTTTTCTATAGTAAATTATTATTAAAAATAATTTTTTACTGTCGCAAATTTTAAATATCCCAGGGATTGCCTTTTCTATAGTAAATTTTTCAAAAACTAATTTTATACTGTCACAAATTTTATGTGCGCCAGGGATTGCCTTTTCTATAGTAAATTATTCAAAAACTAATTTTATACTGTCGCAAATTTTATGTGCGCCAGGGATCGACTTTTCTATAGTAAATTATTCAAAAAATAATTTTCAACTGTCACAAATTTTATGTGCGCCAGGGATTGCCTTTTCTATAGTAAATTATTATTAAAAATAATTTTTTACTGTCGCAAATTTTAATTACGCCAGGGATTGCCTTTTCTATAGTAAATTATTCAAAAAATAATTTGCGACAGTATAAAATTATTTTTTGAATAATTTACTATAGAAAAGGCAATCCCTGGCGCAATTAAAATTTGTGACAGTATAAAATTAGTTTTTGAAAAATTTACTATAGAAAAGGCAATCCCTGGCGTAATTAAAATTTGTGACAGTATAAAATTAGTTTTTGAATAATTTACTATAGAAAAGGCAATCCCTGGCGTAATTAAAATTTGTGACAGTATAAAATTATTTTTTGAATAATTTACTATATAAAAGGCAATCCCTGGCGTAATTAAAATTTGCGACAGTATAAAATTAGTTTTTGAATACTTTACTATAGAAAAGGCAATCCCTGGCGTAATTAAAATTTGCGACAGTATAAAATTAGTTTTTGAAAAATTTACTATATAAAAGGCAATCCCTGGGATATTTAAAATTTGCGACAGTAGAAAATTATTTTTTGAATAATTTACTATAGAAAAGGCAATCCCTGGCGTAATTAAAATTTGCGACAGTATAAAATTAGTTTTTGAATAATTTACTATAGAAAAGTCAATCCCTGGCGTAATTAAAATTTGCGACAGTAAAAAATTATTTTTTGAATAATTTACTATAGAAAAGGCAATCCCTGGCGTAATTAAAATTTGCGACAGTATAAAATTAGTTTTTGAAAAATTTACTATATAAAAGGCAATCCCTGGCGTAATTAAAATTTGCGACAGTATAAAATTAGTTTTTGAATAATTTACTATAGAAAAGGCAATCCCTGGCGCAATTAAAATTTGCGACAGTAGAAAATTATTTTTTGAATAATTTACTATAGAAAAGGCAATCCCTGGCGTAATTAAAATTTGCGACAGTATAAAATTATTTTTTGAAAAATTTACTATATAAAAGTCAATCCCTGGCGCAATTAAAATTTGTGACAGTATAAAATTATTTTTTGAATAATTTACTATATAAAAGTCAATCCCTGGCGTAATTAAAATTTGTGACAGTATAAAATTATTTTTTGAATAATTTACTATAGAAAAGTCAATCCCTGGCGCAATTAAAATTTGTGACAGTTGAAAATTATTTTTTGAATAATTTACTATAGAAAAGTCAATCCCTGGCGCACATAAAATTTGCGACAGTATAAAATTATTTTTTGAATAATTTACTATAGAAAAGTCAATCCCTGGCGCAATTAAAATTTGTGACAGTATAAAATTAGTTTTTGAAAAATTTACTATAGAAAAGGCAATCCCTGGCGCAATTAAAATTTGTGACAGTATAAAATTAGTTTTTGAATAATTTACTATAGAAAAGGCAATCCCTGGCGTAATTAAAATTTGCGACAGTAAAAAATTAGTTTTTGAATAATTTACTATAGAAAAGGCAATCCCTGGCGCACATAAAATTTGCGACAGTATAAAATTATTTTTTGAATAATTTACTATAGAAAAGTCAATCCCTGGCGCAATTAAAATTTGCGACAGTATAAAATTATTTTTTGAATAATTTACTATATAAAAGGCAATCCCTGGGATATTTAAAATTTGCGACAGTTGAAAATTATTTTTTGAATAATTTACTATAGAAAAGGCAATCCCTGGCGCACATAAAATTTGCGACAGTATAAAATTATTTTTTGAATAATTTACTATAGAAAAGTCAATCCCTGGCGTAATTAAAATTTGCGACAGTATAAAATTAGTTTTTGAATAATTTACTATAGAAAAGTCAATCCCTGGCGCAATTAAAATTTGTGACAGTTGAAAATTATTTTTTGAATAATTTACTATAGAAAAGGCAATCCCTGGCGCAATTAAAATTTGCGACAGTATAAAATTATTTTTTGAATAATTTACTATAGAAAAGGCAATCCCTGGGATATTTAAAATTTGTGACAGTATAAAATTATTTTTTGAATAATTTACTATAGAAAAGGCAATCCCTGGCGTAATTAAAATTTGCGACAGTAAAAAATTAGTTTTTGAATAATTTACTATAGAAAAGTCAATCCCTGGCGCAATTAAAATTTGTGACAGTATAAAATTAGTTTTTGAATAATTTACTATAGAAAAGGCAATCCCTGGCGCAATTAAAATTTGCGACAGTAAAAAATTAGTTTTTGAATAATTTACTATAGAAAAGGCAATCCCTGGGATATTTAAAATTTGTGACAGTTGAAAATTATTTTTTGAATAATTTACTATAGAAAAGGCAATCCCTGGCGCAATTAAAATTTGTGACAGTTGAAAATTAGTTTTTGAAAAATTTACTATAGAAAAGGCAATCCCTGGCGCACATAAAATTTGCGACAGTATAAAATTAGTTTTTGAAAAATTTACTATATAAAAGTCAATCCCTGGCGCAATTAAAATTTGTGACAGTTGAAAATTATTTTTTGAATAATTTACTATAGAAAAGGCAATCCCTGGCGCAATTAAAATTTGCGACAGTATAAAATTATTTTTTGAATAATTTACTATAGAAAAGGCAATCCCTGGCGCAATTAAAATTTGTGACAGTTGAAAATTAGTTTTTGAAAAATTTACTATAGAAAAGGCAATCCCTGGCGTAATTAAAATTTGCGACAGTTGAAAATTATTTTTTGAATAATTTACTATAGAAAAGTCAATCCCTGGCGTAATTAAAATTTGTGACAGTAGAAAATTATTTTTTGAATAATTTACTATAGAAAAGGCAATCCCTGGCGCACATAAAATTTGCGACAGTATAAAATTAGTTTTTGAAAAATTTACTATAGAAAAGGCAATCCCTGGCGCAATTAAAATTTGTGACAGTATAAAATTATTTTTTGAATAATTTACTATAGAAAAGTCAATCCCTGGCGCAATTAAAATTTGCGACAGTAGAAAATTATTTTTTGAATAATTTACTATAGAAAACGCAATCCCTGGCGCACATAAAATTTGCGACAGTAAAAAATTAGTTTTTGAAAAATTTACTATATAAAAGGCAATCCCTGGCGTAATTAAAATTTGCGACAGTATAAAATTAGTTTTTGAATAATTTACTATAGAAAAGGCAATCCCTGGCGTAATTAAAATTTGCGACAGTAAAAAATTAGTTTTTGAATAATTTACTATAGAAAAGGCAATCCCTGGCGCACATAAAATTTGCGACAGTATAAAATTATTTTTTGAATAATTTACTATAGAAAAGTCAATCCCTGGCGCAATTAAAATTTGTGACAGTATAAAATTAGTTTTTGAAAAATTTACTATAGAAAAGGCAATCCCTGGCGCAATTAAAATTTGCGACAGTATAAAATTATTTTTTGAATAATTTACTATAGAAAAGTCAATCCCTGGCGCAATTAAAATTTGTGACAGTATAAAATTAGTTTTTGAAAAATTTACTATAGAAAAGGCAATCCCTGGCGTAATTAAAATTTGCGACAGTAAAAAATTAGTTTTTGAATAATTTACTATAGAAAAGTCAATCCCTGGCGCAATTAAAATTTGCGACAGTATAAAATTATTTTTTGAATAATTTACTATAGAAAAGGCAATCCCTGGCGCAATTAAAATTTGCGACAGTTGAAAATTAGTTTTTGAAAAATTTACTATAGAAAAGGCAATCCCTGGCGCAATTAAAATTTGCGACAGTTGAAAATTAGTTTTTGAAAAATTTACTATAGAAAAGGCAATCCCTGGCGTAATTAAAATTTGCGACAGTTGAAAATTAGTTTTTGAATAATTTACTATAGAAAAGTCAATCCCTGGCGTAATTAAAATTTGTGACAGTATAAAATTATTTTTTGAATAATTTACTATAGAAAAGGCAATCCCTGGCGTAATTAAAATTTGCGACAGTATAAAATTAGTTTTTGAAAAATTTACTATATAAAAGTCAATCCCTGGCGCAATTAAAATTTGTGACAGTTGAAAATTATTTTTTGAATAATTTACTATAGAAAAGGCAATCCCTGGCGCAATTAAAATTTGCGACAGTATAAAATTATTTTTTGAATAATTTACTATAGAAAAGGCATTCCCTGGCGCAATTAAAATTTGTGACAGTTGAAAATTATTTTTTGAATAATTTACTATAGAAAAGTCAATCCCTGGCGTAATTAAAATTTGTGACAGTATAAAATTATTTTTTGAATAATTTACTATAGAAAAGTCAATCCCTGGCGTAATTAAAATTTGTGACAGTAGAAAATTATTTTTTGAATAATTTACTATAGAAAAGGCAATCCCTGGCGCACAAAAAATTTGCGACAGTATAAAATTAGTTTTTGAAAAATTTACTATATAAAAGGCAATCCCTGGCGTAATTAAAATTTGTGACAGTATAAAATTAGTTTTTGAATAATTTACTATAGAAAAGTCAATCCCTGGCGCACATAAAATTTGCGACAGTATAAAATTATTTTTTGAATAATTTACTATAGAAAAGGCAATCCCTGGCGCAATTAAAATTTGTGACAGTTGAAAATTAGTTTTTGAATAATTTACTATAGAAAAGGCAATCCCTGGCGCAATTAAAATTTGCGACAGTATAAAATTATTTTTTGAATAATTTACTATAGAAAAGGCAATCCCTGGCGCACATAAAATTTGCGACAGTATAAAATTATTTTTTGAATAATTTACTATAGAAAAGTCAATCCCTGGCGCAATTAAAATTTGTGACAGTTGAAAATTATTTTTTGAATAATTTACTATAGAAAAGGCAATCCCTGGCGCAATTAAAATTTGCGACAGTATAAAATTATTTTTTGAATAATTTACTGTAGAAACGGCAATCCCTGGGATATTTAAAATTTGCGACAGTAGAAAATTATTTTTTGAATAATTTACTGTAGAAAAGGCAATCCCTGGGATATTTAAAATTTGTGACAGTTGAAAATTATTTTTTGAATAATTTACTATAGAAAAGGCAATCCCTGGCGCAATTAAAATTTGTGACAGTATAAAATTAGTTTTTGAATAATTTACTGTAGAAAAGGCAATCCCTGGCGCAATTAAAATTTGCGACAGTATAAAATTAGTTTTTGAATAATTTACTGTAGAAAAGGCAATCCCTGGCGCACATAAAATTTGCGACAGTAGAAAATTAGTTTTTGAATAATTTACTGTAGAAAAGGCAATCCCTGGCGCACATAAAATTTGCGACAGTAGAAAATTAGTTTTTGAATAATTTACTATAGAAAAGGCAATCCCTGGCGCAATTAAAATTTGTGACAGTTGAAAATTATTTTTTGAATAATTTACTGTAGAAAAGGCAATCCCTGGCGCAATTAAAATTTGCGACAGTATAAAATTATTTTTTGAATAATTTACTATAGAAAAGGCAATCCCTGGCGCAATTAAAATTTGCGACAGTATAAAATTATTTTTTGAATAATTTACTATAGAAAAGGCAATCCCTGGCGCAATTAAAATTTGTGACAGTATAAAATTATTTTTTGAATAATTTACTGTAGAAAAGGCAATCCCTGGCGCAATTAAAATTTGCGACAGTATAAAATTATTTTTTGAATAATTTACTATAGAAAAGGCAATCCCTGGCGCACATAAAATTTGTGACAGTATAAAATTAGTTTTTGAATAATTTACTATATAAAAGGCAATCCCTGGCGTAATTAAAATTTGTGACAGTATAAAATTAGTTTTTGAATAATTTACTATATAAAAGGCAATCCCTGGCGTAATTAAAATTTGTGACAGTATAAAATTATTTTTTGAATAATTTACTATAGAAAAGGCAATCCCTGGCGAAATTAAAATTTGTGACAGTATAAAATTATTTTTTGAATAATTTACTGTAGAAAAGGCAATCCCTGGCGCAATTAAAATTTGCGACAGTATAAAATTATTTTTTGAATAATTTACTATAGAAAAGGCAATCCCTGGCGCACATAAAATTTGCGACAGTTGAAAATTATTTTTTGAATAATTTACTGTAGAAAAGGCAATCCCTGGCGCAATTAAAATTTGTGACAGTATAAAATTAGTTTTTGAATAATTTACTATAGAAAAGGCAATCCCTGGCGCAATTAAAATTTGTGACAGTTGAAAATTATTTTTTGAATAATTTACTGTAGAAAAGGCAATCCCTGGCGCAATTAAAATTTGCGACAGTATAAAATTATTTTTTGAATAATTTACTATAGAAAAGGCAATCCCTGGCGCAATTAAAATTTGCGACAGTATAAAATTATTTTTTGAATAATTTACTATAGAAAAGGCAATCCCTGGCGCAATTAAAATTTGTGACAGTATAAAATTATTTTTTGAATAATTTACTGTAGAAAGGGCAATCCCTGGCGCAATTAAAATTTGCGACAGTATAAAATTATTTTTTGAATAATTTACTATAGAAAAGGCAATCCCTGGCGCACATAAAATTTGCGACAGTTGAAAATTATTTTTTGAATAATTTACTGTAGAAAAGGCAATCCCTGGCGCAATTAAAATTTGTGACAGTATAAAATTAGTTTTTGAATAATTTACTATAGAAAAGGCAATCCCTGGCGCACATAAAATTTGCGACAGTAGAAAATTATTTTTTGAATAATTTACTGTAGAAAAGGCAATCCCTGGCGCAATTAAAATTTGCGACAGTAGAAAATTATTTTTTGAATAATTTACTGTAGAAAAGGCAATCCCTGGGATATTTAAAATTTGTGACAGTTGAAAATTATTTTTTGAATAATTTACTATAGAAAAGGCAATCCCTGGCGCAATTAAAATTTGTGACAGTATAAAATTATTTTTTGAATAATTTACTGTAGAAAAGGCAATCCCTGGCGTAATTAAAATTTGTGACAGTATAAAATTATTTTTTGAATAATTTACTATAGAAAAGGCAATCCCTGGCGCAATTAAAATTTGCGACAGTATAAAATTATTTTTTGAATAATTTACTGTAGAAAAGGCAATCCCTGGCGTAATTAAAATTTGTGACAGTTGAAAATTATTTTTTGAATAATTTACTATAGAAAAGGCAATCCCTGGCGTAATTAAAATTTGCGACAGTATAAAATTAGTTTTTGAATAATTTACTGTAGAAAAGGCAATCCCTGGCGCACATAAAATTTGCGACAGTAGAAAATTAGTTTTTGAATAATTTACTATAGAAAAGGCAATCCCTGGCGCAATTAAAATTTGTGACAGTTGAAAATTATTTTTTGAATAATTTACTGTAGAAAAGGCAATCCCTGGCGCAATTAAAATTTGCGACAGTATAAAATTATTTTTTGAATAATTTACTATAGAAAAGGCAATCCCTGGCGCAATTAAAATTTGCGACAGTATAAAATTATTTTTTGAATAATTTACTATAGAAAAGGCAATCCCTGGCGCAATTAAAATTTGTGACAGTATAAAATTATTTTTTGAATAATTTACTGTAGAAAAGGCAATCCCTGGCGCAATTAAAATTTGCGACAGTATAAAATTATTTTTTGAATAATTTACTATAGAAAAGGCAATCCCTGGCGCACATAAAATTTGCGACAGTATAAAATTATTTTTTGAATAATTTACTATAGAAAAGGCAATCCCTGGCGTAATTAAAATTTGCGACAGTATAAAATTAGTTTTTGAATAATTTACTATATAAAAGGCAATCCCTGGCGTAATTAAAATTTGTGACAGTATAAAATTATTTTTTGAATAATTTACTATAGAAAAGGCAATCCCTGGCGCAATTAAAATTTGTGACAGTATAAAATTATTTTTTGAATAATTTACTGTAGAAAAGGCAATCCCTGGCGCAATTAAAATTTGCGACAGTATAAAGTTAGTTTTTGAATAATTTACTATAGAAAAGGCAATCCCTGGCGCAATTAAAATTTGCGACAGTAGAAAATTATTTTTTGAATAATTTACTGTAGAAAAGGCAATCCCTGGCGCAATTAAAATTTGTGACAGTATAAAATTATTTTTTGAATAATTTACTATATAAAAGGCAATCCCTGGCGTAATTAAAATTTGCGACAGTATAAAATTAGTTTTTGAATAATTTACTATAGAAAAGGCAATCCCTGGCGCAATTAAAATTTGCGACAGTATAAAATTAGTTTTTGAAAAATTTACTATAGAAAAGGCAATCCCTGGCGCAATTAAAATTTGCGACAGTAGAAAATTATTTTTTGAATAATTTACTGTAGAAAAGGCAATCCCTGGCGTAATTAAAATTTGTGACAGTTGAAAATTAGTTTTTGAATAATTTACTGTAGAAAAGGCAATCCCTGGCGCAATTAAAATTTGTGACAGTATAAAATTATTTTTTGAATAATTTACTATAGAAAAGGCAATCCCTGGCGCACATAAAATTTGCGACAGTTGAAAATTATTTTTTGAATAATTTACTATAGAAAAGGCAATCCCTGGCGCACATAAAATTTGCGACAGTTGAAAATTATTTTTTGAATAATTTACTATAGAAAAGGCAATCCCTGGCGCAATTAAAATTTGTGACAGTTGAAAATTATTTTTTGAATAATTTACTATAGAAAAGGCAATCCCTGGCGCACATAAAATTTGCGACAGTTGAAAATTATTTTTTGAATAATTTACTATAGAAAAGGCAATCCCTGGCGTAATTAAAATTTGCGACAGTATAAAATTAGTTTTTGAATAATTTACTATAGAAAAGGCAATCCCTGGCGCACATAAAATTTGCGACAGTATAAAATTATTTTTTGAATAATTTACTATAGAAAAGGCAATCCCTGGCGCACATAAAATTTGCGACAGTATAAAATTAGTTTTTGAATAATTTACTATATAAAAGGCAATCCCTGGCGTAATTAAAATTTGTGACAGTATAAAATTAGTTTTTGAATAATTTACTATAGAAAAGGCAATCCCTGGGATATTTAAAATTTGCGACAGTATAAAATTAGTTTTTGAAAAATTTACTATAGAAAAGGCAATCCCTGGCGCAATTAAAATTTGCGACAGTAAAAAATTAGTTTTTGAATAATTTACTATAGAAAAGGCAATCCCTGGGATATTTAAAATTTGCGACAGTATAAAATTAGTTTTTGAATAATTTACTATAGAAAAGGCAATCCCTGGGATATTTAAAATTTGCGACAGTATAAAATTAGTTTTTGAAAAATTTACTATAGAAAAGGCAATCCCTGGGATATTTAAAATTTGCGACAGTTGAAAATTAGTTTTTGAATAATTTACTATAGAAAAGGCAATCCCTGGCGCACATAAAATTTGCGACAGTATAAAATTAGTTTTTGAAAAATTTACTATAGAAAAGGCAATCCCTGGCGCAATTAAAATTTGCGACAGTAAAAAATTAGTTTTTGAAAAATTTACTATAGAAAAGGCAATCCCTGGCGCAATTAAAATTTGTGACAGTATAAAATTAGTTTTTGAATAATTTACTATAGAAAAGGCAATCCCTGGCGCACATAAAATTTGCGACAGTATAAAATTAGTTTTTGAATAATTTACTATATAGAAGGCAATCCCTGGCGTAATTAAAATTTGCGACAGTATAAAATTAGTTTTTGAATAATTTACTATAGAAGAGGCAATCCCTGGCGCAATTAAAATTTGCGACAGTATAAAATTAGTTTTTGAAAAATTTACT
>CAWVNZ010001602.1:0-40064 GCA_963930735.1 Dioctria linearis | reverse complement strand
AATCCCTGGCGTATTTAAAATTTGCGACAGTAGAAAATTATTTTTTGAATAATTTACTATAGAAAAGGCAATCCCTGGCGTATTTAAAATTTGCGACAGTAAAAAATTAATATTTTGAAAAAATTTACTGTAGAAAAGGCAATCCCTGGCGCAATTAAAATTTGCGACAGTAATAAATTATTTTTTGAATAATTTACTATAGAAAAGGCAATCCCTGGCGCACTTAAAATTTGCGACAGTATAAAATTATTTTTTGAATAATTTACTATAGAAAAGCAATCCCTGGCGTAATTAAAATTTGCGACAGTAGAAAATTATTTTTTGAATAATTTACTATAGAAAAGGCAATCCCTGGCGCACTTAAAATTTGCGACAGTAAAAAATTATATTGTGAGAAATTTACTATAGAAAAGGCAATGACTGGGATATTTAAAATTTGCGACAGTAGAAAATTATTTTTTGAATAATTTACTATAGAAAAGGCAATCCCTGGCGTAATTAAAATTTGCGACAGTAGAAAATTATTTTTTGAATAATTTACTATAGAAAAGGCAATCCCTGGCGCAATTAAAATTTGCGACAGTAGAAAATTATTTTTTGAATAATTTACTATAGAAAGGGCAATCCCTGGCGTATTTAAAATTTGCGACAGTAGAAAATTATTTTTTGAATAATTTACTATAGAAAAGGCAATCCCTGGCGTATTTAAAATTTGCGACAGTAAAAAATTATTTTTTGAATAATTTACTAAAGAAAAGGCAATCCCTGGCGTATTTAAAATTTGCGACAGTAAAAAATTATTTTTTGAATAATTTACTATAGAAAAGGCAATCCCTGGCGCACTTAAAATTTGCGACAGTAAAAAAATTATTTTGTAAGAAATTTACTATAGAAAAGGCAATCCCTGGGATATTTAAAATTTGCGACAGTAGAAAATTATTTTTTGAATAATTTACTATAGAAAAGGCAATCCCTGGCGTAATTAAAATTTGCGACAGTAGAAAATTATTTTTTGAATAATTTACTATAGAAAAGGCAATCCCTGGCGTAATTAAAATTTGCGACAGTATAAAATTATTTTTTGAATAATTTACTATAGAAAGGGCAATCCCTGGCGCACTTAAAATTTGCGACAGTAAAAAATTATTTTTTGAATAATTTACTATAGAAAAGGCAATCCCTGGCGTAATTAAAATTTGCGACAGTTGAAAATTATTTTTTGAATAACTTACTATAGAAAAGGCAATCCCTGGCGCAATTAAAATTTACGACAGTAGAAAATTATTTTTTGAATAATTTACTATAGGAAAGGCAATCCCTGGCGTAATTAAAATTTGCGACAGTATAAAATTATTTTTTGAATAATTTACTATAGAAAAGGCAATCCCTGGCGCACTTAAAATTTGCGACAGTAAAAAATTATATTTTGAATAATTTACTATAGAAAAGGCAATCACTGGCGTAATTAAAATTTGCGACAGTAGAAAATTATTTTTTGAATAATTTACTATAGAAAAGGCAATCCCTGGCGCAATTAAAATTTGCGACATTAAAAAATTATTTTGTGAGAAATTTACTATAGAAAAGGCAATCACTGGGATATTTAAAATTTGCGATATTAGAAAATTATTTTTTGAATAATTTACTATAGAAAAGGCAATCCCTGGCGTAATTAAAATTTGCGACAGTAGAAAATTATTTTTTGAATAATTTACTATAGAAAAGGCAATCCCTGGCGCAATTAAAATTTACGACAGTAGAAAATTATTTTTTGAATAGTTTACTATAGGAAAGGCAATCCCTGGCGTAATTAAAATTTGCGACAGTAGAAAATTATTTTTTGAATAATTTACTATATAAAGGGCAATCCCTGGCGTATTTAAAATTTGCGACAGTAGAAAATTATTTTTTGAATAATTTACTATAGAAAAGGCAATCCCTGGCGTATTTAAAATTTGCGACAGTAAAAAATTATTTTTTGAATAATTTACTATAGAAAAGGCAATCCCTGGCGTATTTAAAATTTGCGACAGTAAAAAATTATTTTTGAATAATTTACTATAGAAAAGGCAATCCCTGGCGCACTTAAAATTTGCGACAGTAAAAAAATTATTTTGTAAGAAATTTACTATAGAAAAGGCAATCCCTGGGATATTTAAAATTTGCGACAGTAGAAAATTATTTTTTGAATAATTTACTATAGAAAAGGCAATCCCTGGCGTAATTAAAATTTGCGACAGTAGAAAATTATTTTTTGAATAATTTACTATAGAAAAGGCAATCCCTGGCGTAATTAAAATTTGCGACAGTATAAAATTATTTTTTGAATAATTTACTATAGAAAGGGCAATCCCTGGCGCACTTAAAATTTGCGACTGTAAAAATTTTTTTTTGAATAATTTACTATAGAAAAAGCACTCCCTGGCGTAATTAAAATTTGTGACAGTTGAAAATTATTTTTTTAATAATTTACTATAGAAAAGGCAATCCCTGGCGCAATTAAAATTTGCGACAGTTGAAAATTATTTTTTGAATAATTTACTATAGAAAAGGCAATCCTTGGCGCACTTAAAATTTGCGACAGTAGAAAATTATTTTTTGAATAATTTACTATAGAAAAGGCAATCCCTGGCGTAATTAAAATTTGCGACAGTAGAAAATTATTTTTTGAATAATTTACTATAGAAAAGGCAATCCCTGGCGTAATGAAAATTTGCGACAGTAGAAAATTATTTTTTGAATAATTTACTATAGAAAAGGCAATCCCTGGGATATTTAAAATTTGCGACAGTAGAAAATTATTTTTTGAATAATTTACTACAGAAAAGGCAATCCCTGGCGTAATTAAAATTTGCGACAGTTGAAAATTATTTTTTGAATAATTTACTATAGAAATGGCAATCCCTGGGATATTCAAAATTTGCGACAGTAAGAAATTAATTTGTGAGAAATTTACTATAGAAAAGGTAATCACTGGGATATTTAAAATTTGCGACAGTAGAAAATTATTTTTTGAATAATTTACTATAGAAAAGGTAATCCTTGGCGCACTTAAAATTTGCGACAGTAAAAAATTATTTTTTGAATAATTTACTATAGAAAAGGCAATCCCTGGGATATTTAAAATTTGCGACAGTAGAAAATTATTTTTTGAATAATTTACTATAGAAAAGGCAATCCCTGGCGTAATTAAAATTTGCGACAGTAGAAAATTATTTTTTGAATAATTTACTATAGAAAAGGCAATCCCTGGCGCACTTAAAATTTGCGACAGTAAAAAATTATATTTTGAATAATTTACTATAGAAAAGGCAATCACTGCGTAATTAAAATTTGCGACAGTAGAAAATTATTTTTTGAATAATTTACTATAGAAAAGGCAATCCCTGGCGCACTTAAAATTTGCGACAGTAAAAAATTATATTTTGAATAATTTACTATAGAAAAAGGCAATCACTGGCGTAATTAAAATTTGCGACAGTAGAAAATTATTTTTTGAATAATTTACTATAGAAAAGGCAATCCCTGGCGCAATTAAAATTTGCGACAGTAAAAAATTATTTTTTGAATAATTTACTATAGAAAAGGCAATCCCTGGCGTATTTAAAATTTGCGACAGTAAGAAATTAATTTGTGAGAAATTTACTATAGAAAAGGCAATACCTGGGATATTTAGAATTTGCGACAGTAAAAAATTATTTTTTGAAAAATTTACTATAGAAAAGGCAATCCCTGGCGTAATTAAAATTTGCGACAGTAGAAAATTATTTTTTGAATAATTTACTATAGAAAAGGCAATCCCTGGCGTAATTAAAATTTGCGACAGTAAAAAATTAGTTTTTGAAAAATTTACTATAGAAAAGGCAATCCCTGGCGCAATTAAAATTTGCGAGAGTAAAAAATTATTTTTTGAAAAATTTACTATAGAAAAGGCAATCACTGGCGTAATTAAAATTTGCGACAGTAGAAAATTATTTTTTGAATAATTTACTATTGAAAAGGCAATCCCTGGCGTATTTAAAATTTGCGACAGTAAAAAATTATTTTTTGAATAATTTACTATAGAAAAGGCAATCCCTGGCGTAATTAAAATTTGCGACAGTAGAAAATTATTTTTTGAATAATTTACTATAGAAAAGGCAATCCCTGGCGTAATTAAAATTTGCGACAGTAGAAAATTATTTTTTGAATAATTTACTATAGAAAAGGCAATCCCTGGCGTAATTAAAATTTGCGACAGTAAAAAATTAGTTTTTGAAAAATTTACTATAGAAAAGGCAATCCCTGGCGCAATTAAAATTTGCGAGAGTATAAAATTATTTTTTGAAAAATTTACTATAGAAAAGGTAATCCCTGGCGCAATTACAAATTGCGACAGTTGGAAATTATTTTTGGAATAATTTACTATAGAATAGGCAATCCCTGGCGCAATTAAAATTTGCGAGAGTAAAAAATTATTTTTTGCAAAATTTACTATAGAAAAGGCAATCCCTGGCGTAATTAAAATTTGCGACAGTATAAAATTATTTTTTGAATAATTTACTATAGAAAAGGCAATCCCTGGCGTAATTAAAATTTGCGACAGTAGAAAATTATTTTTTTGAATAATTTACTATAGAAAAGGCAATCCCTGGCGTAATTAAAATTTGCGACAGTAAAAAATTATTTTTTGAAAAATTTACTATAGAAAAGGCAATCCCTGGCGTATTTAAAATTTGCGACAGTAAAAAATTATTTTTTGAAAAATTTACTATAGAAAAGGCAATCCCTGGCGTATTTAAAATTTGCGACAGTATAAAATGAATTTTTGAAAAATTTAATGTAGAAAAGGCAATCCCTGGCGCAATTAAAATTTGCGACATTAAAAAATTATTTTTTGAATAATTTACTATAGAAAAGGCAATCCCTGGCGTAATTAAAATTTGCGACAGTAGAAAATTATTTTTGAATAATTTATTATAGAAAAGGCAATCCCTGGCGTATTTAAAATTTGCGACACTAAAAAATTATTTTTTGAATAATTTACTATAGAAAAGGCAATCCCTGGCGTAATTCAAACTTGCGACAGTAGAACATTATTTTTTTGAATAATTTACTATAGAAAAGGCAATCCCTGGCGTAATGAAAATTTGCGACAGTAGAAAAATTATTTTTTGAATAATTTACTATAGAAAAGGCAATCCCTGGCGTAATTAAAACTTGCGACAGTAGAAAATTATTTTTTGAATAATTTACTATAGAAAAGGCAATCCCTGGCGTATTTAAAATTTGCGACAGTATAAAATTAATTTTTGAAAAATTTACTGTAGAAAAGGCAACCCTGGCGCAATTAAAATTTGCGACATTAAAAAATTATTTTTTCAATAATTTACTATAGAAAAGGCAATCCCTGGCGTAATCAAAATTTGCGACAGTAAAAAATTATTTTTTGAAAAATTTACTATAGAAAAGGCAATCCCTGGCGTATTTAAAATTTGCAACAGTAAAAAAATATTTTTTGAATAATTTATTATAGAAAAGGCAATCCCCGGCGTATTTAAAATTTGCGACACTAAAAAATTATTTTTTGAATAATTTATTATAGAAAAGGCAATCCCTGGCGTATTTAAAATTTGCGACAGTAAAAAATTATTTTTTGAAAAATTTACTATAGAAAAGGCAATACCTGGCGCAATTAAAATTTGCGACAGTAAAAAATTATTTTTTGAATAATTTACTATAGAAAAGGCAATCCCTGGCGCACTTAAAATTTGCGACAGTAAAAAATTATTTTTTGAATAATTTACTATAGAAAAGGCAATCCCTGGCGCAATTAAAATTTGCGACAGTAAAAAATTATTTTTTGAATAATTTGCTATAGAAAAGGCAATCCCTGGCGTAATTAAAACTTGCGACAGTAGAAAATTATTTTTTGAATAATTTACTATAGAAAAGGCAATCCCTGGCGTATTTAAAATTTGCGACAGTAGAAAATTATTTTTTGAATAATTTACTATAGAAAAGGCAATCCCTGGCGTAATTAAAATTTGCGACAGTAAAAAATTAATGTGTGAAAAATTTACTATAGAAAAGGCAATCCCTGGCGCAATTAAAATTTGCAACAGTAAAAATTTTTTTTTGCAAAATTTACTGTAGAAAAGGCAATCCCTGGCGGATTTGAAATTTGCGACAGTAAAAAATTATTTTTTGAATAATTTACTATAGAAAAGGCAATCCCTGGCGTAATTAAAACTTGCGATAGTAAAAAATTATTTTTTGAATAATTTACTATAGAAAAGGCAATCCCTGGCGGATTTGAAATTTGCGACAGTAAAAAATTATTTTTTGAATAATTTACTATAGAAAAGGCAACCCCTGGCGTAATTAAAATTTGCGACAGTAGAAAATTATTTTTTGAATAATTTACTATAGAAAAGGCAATCCCTGGCGGATTTGAAATTTGCGACAGTAAAAAATTATTTTTTGAATAATTTACTATAGAAAAGGCAAACCCTGGCGTAATTAAAATTTGCGACAGTAAAAAATTTATTTGTGAAAAATTTACTATAGAAAAGGCAATCCCTGGCGCAATTAAAATTTGCAACAGTAAAAAATTATTTTTTGCAAAATTTACTGTAGAAAAGGCAATCCCTGGCGGATTTGAAATTTGCGACAGTAAAAAATTATTTTTTGAATAATTTACTATAGAAAAGGCAATTCCCGGCGTAATTAAAATTTGCGACAGTAGAAAATTATTTTTTGAATAATTTACTATAGAAAAGGCAATCCCTGGCGTAATTAAAATTTGCGACAATTGAAAATTATTTTTTGAATAATTTACTATAGAAAAGGCAATCCCTGGCGTATTTAAAATTTGCGACAGTAAAAAATTATTTTTTGAATAATTTACTATAGAAAAGGCAATCCCTGGCGTAATTAAAATTTGCGACCGTAGAAAATTATTTTTTGAATAATTTACTACAGAAAAGGCAATCCCTGGCGCAATTAAAATTTGCGACAGTAAAAAATTATTTTTTGCAACATTTACTATAGAAAAGGCAATCCCTGGCGTATTTAAAATTTGCGACAGTATAAAATTAATTTTTGAAAAATTTACTGTAGAAAAGGCAATCCCTGGCGCAATTAAAATTTGCGACAATAGAAAATTATTTTTTGAATAATTTACTGTAGAAAAGGCAATCCCTGGCGCAATTAAAATTTGCGACAGTAAAAAATTATTTTTTGAATAATTTACTATAGAAAAGGCAATCCCTGGCGTATTTAAAATTTGCGACAGTAAAAAATTATTTTTTGCAAAATTTACTATAGGAAAGGCAATCCCTGGCGTAATTAAAATTTGCGACAGTATAAAATTATTTTTTGTATAATTTACTGTAGAAAAGGCAATCCCTGGCGCAATTAAAATTTGCGACAATAGAAAATTATTTTTTGAATAATTTACTGTAGAAAAGGCAATCCCTGGCGCAATTAAAATTTGCGACAGTAAAAAATTATTTTTTTAATAATTTACTATAGAAAAGGCAATCCCTGGCGGATTTGAAATTTGCGACAGTAAAAAATTATTTTTTGAATAATTTACTATAGAAAAGGCAAACCCTGGCGTAATTAAAATTTGCGACAGTAAAAAATTTATTTGTGAAAAATTTACTATAGAAAAGGCAATCCCTGGCGCAATTAAAATTTGCAACAGTAAAAAATTATTTTTTGCAAAATTTACTGTAGAAAAGGCAATCCCTGGCGGATTTGAAATTTGCGACAGTAAAAAATTATTTTTTGAATAATTTACTATAGAAAAGGCAACTCCCGGCGTAATTAAAATTTGCGACAGTAGAAAATTATTTTTTGAATAATTTACTATAGAAAAGGCAATCCCTGGCGTAATTAAAATTTGCGACAGTTGAAAATTATTTTTTGAATAATTTACTATAGAAAAGGCAATCCCTGGCGTATTTAAAATTTGCGACAGTAAAAAATTATTTTTTGAATAATTTACTATAGAAAAGGCAATCCCTGGCGTAATTAAAATTTGCGACCGTAGAAAATTATTTTTTGAATAATTTACTATAGAAAAGGCAATCCCTGGCGCAATTAAAATTTGCGACAGTAAAAAATTATTTTTTGCAACATTTACTATAGAAAAGGCAATCCCTGGCGTATTTAAAATTTGCGACAGTATAAAATTAATTTTTGAAAAATTTACTGTAGAAAAGGCAATCCCTGGCGCAATTAAAATTTGCGACAATAGAAAATTATTTTTTGAATAATTTACTGTAGAAAAGGCAATCCCTGGCGCAATTAAAATTTGCGACAGTAAAAAATTATTTTTTGAATAATTTACTATAGAAAAGGCAATCCCTGGCGTATTTAAAATTTGCGACAGGAAAAAATTATTTTTTGCAAAATTTACTATAGGAAAGGCAATCCCTGGCGTAATTAAAATTTGCGACAGTATAAAATTATTTTTTGAATAATTTACTGTAGAAAAGGCAATCCCTGGCGCAATTAAAATTTGCGACAGTAAAAAATTATTTTTTTAATAATTTACTATAGAAAAGTCAATCCCTGGCGTATTTAAAATTTGCGACAGTAAAAAATTATTTTTTGCAAAATTTACTATAGAAAAGGCAATCCCTGGCGCAATTAAAATTTGCCACAGTAAAAAATTATTTTTTGAATAATTTACTATAGAAACGGCAATCCCTGGCACAATTAAAATTTGCGACAGTAAAAAATTATTTTTTGAATAATTTAGTATAGAAAAGGCAATCCCTGGCGCAATTAAAATTTGCGACAGTAGAAAATTATTTTTTGCTAAATTTACTATAGAAAAGGCAATCCCTGGCGTATTTAAAATTTGCGACAGTAAAAAATTAATATTTTGAAAAATTTACTGCAGAAAAGGCAATCCCTGGCGCAATTAAAATTTGCGACAGTAAAAAATTATTTTTTGAATAATTTACTATAGAAAAGGCAATCCCTGGCGTAATTAAAAGTTTGCGACAGTAAAAAATTATTTTTTGAATAATTTACTATAGAAAAGGCAATCCCTGGCGCAATTAAAATTTGCGACAGTAGAAAATTATTTTTTGAATAATTTACTATAGAAAAGGCAATCCCTGGCGTAATTAAAATTTGCGACAGTATAAAATTATTTTTTGAATAATTTACTATAGAAAAGGCAATCCCTGGCGCTCTTAAAATTTGCGACAGTAAAAAATTATTTTTTGAATAATTTACTATAAAAAAGGCAATCCCTGGCGTAATTAAAATTTGCGACAGTAGAAAATTATTTTTTAAATAATTTACTATAGAAAAGGCAATCCCTGGCGCACTTAAAATTTGCGACAGTAAAAAATAATTTTGTGAGAAATTTACTATAGAAAAGGCAATCCCTGGGATATTTAAAATTTGCGACAGTAGAAAATTATTTTTTGAATAATTTACTATAGAAAAGGCAATCCCTGGCGCAATTACAATTTGCGACAGTAAAAAATTATTTTTTGCAAAATTTACTATAGAAAAGGTAATCCCTGGCGCAATTACAATTTGCGACAGTAAAAAAATTATTTTTTTTGCAAAATTTACTATAGAAAAGGCAATCCCTGGCGTATTTAAAATTTGCGACAGTATAAAATTAATTTTTGAATAATTTACTATGGAAAAGGCAATCCCTGGCGTAATTAAAATTTGCGACAGTAGAAAATTATTTTTTGAATAATTTGCTATAGAAAAGGCAATTCCTGGCGCAATTAAAATTTGCGACAGTAAAAAATTATTTTTTGCAAAATTTACTGTAGAAAAGGCAATCCCTGGCGCAATTAAAACTTGCGATAGTAAAAAATTATGTTTTGAATAATTTACTATAAAAAAGGCAATCCCTGGCGTATTTAAAATTTACGACAGTAAAAAATTAATATTTTGAAAAATTTACTGTAGAAAAGGCAATCCCTGGCGCAATTAAAATTTGCGACAGTAAAAAATTATTTTTTGAATAATTTACTATAGAAAAGGCAATGCCTGGCGCACTTAAAATTTGCGACAGTATAAAATTATTTTTTGAATAATTTACTATAGAAAAGGCAATCCCTGGCGTAATTAAAATTTGCGACAGTATAAAATTATTTTTTGAATACTTTACTATAGAAAAGGCAATCCCTGGCGCACCTAAAATTTGCGACAGTAAAAAATTATTTTTTGAATAATTTACTATAGAAAAGGCAATCCCTGGCGCAATTAAAATTTGCGACAGTAAAAAATTATTTTTTGCAAAATTTACTATAGAAAAGGCAATCCCTGGCGTAATTAAAATTTGCGACAGTATAAAATTATTTTTTGAATAATTTACTATAGAAAAGGCAATCCCTGGCATAATTAAAATTTGCGACAGTAGAAAATTATTTTTTGAATAATTTACTATAGAAAAGGCAATCCCTGGCGTAATTAAAATTTGCGACAGTATAAAATTATGTTTTCCAAAATTTTCTATAGAAAAGGCAATCCCTCGCGTAATTAAAATTTTCGACAGTAAAAAATTAATATTTTGAAAAATTTACTGTACAAAAGGCAATCCCTGGCGCAATTAAAATTTGCGACAGTAAAAAATTATTTTTTGAATAATTTACTATAGAAAAGGCAATCCCTGGCGCAATTAAAATTTGCGACAGTAAAAAATTATTTTTTGAATAATTTACTGTAGAAAAGGCAATCCCTGGCGCAATTAAAATTTGCGACAGTAAAAAATTATTTTTTTGCAAAATTTACTATAGAAAAGGCAATCCCTGGCGTATTTAAAATTTGCGACAGTATAAAATTAATTTTTGAATAATTTACTATAGAAAAGGCAATCCCTGGCGTAATTAAAATTTGCGACAGTAGAAAATTATTTTTTGAATAATTTACTATAGAAAAGGCAATCCCTGGCGTAATTAAAATTTGCGACAGTAGAAAATTATTTTTTGAATAATTTACTATAGAAAAGGCAATCCCTGGCGCAATTAAAATTTGCGACAGTAAAAAATTATTTTTTGCAAAATTTACTATAGAAAAGGCAATCCCTGGCGTATTTAAAATTTGCGACAGTAGAAAATTATTTTTTGAATAATTTGCGACAGTAGAAAATTATTTTTTGAATAATTTACTATAGAAAAGGCAATCCCTGGCGTATTTAAAATTTGCGACAGTAAAAAATTAATATTTTGAAAAATTTACTGTAGAAAAAGCAATCCCTGGCGTAATTAAAATTTGCGACAGTAAAAAATTATTTTTTGAATAATTTACTATAGAAAAGGCAATCCCTGGCGCACTTAAAATTTGCGACAGTATAAAATTATTTTTTGCAAAATTTACTATAGAAGAGGCAATCCCTGGCGTAATTAAAATTTTCGACAGTAAAAAATTAATATTTTGAAAAATTTACTGTAGAAAAGGCAATCCCTGGCGCAATTAAAATTTGCGACAGTAGAAAATTATTTTTTGAATAATTTACTATAGAAAATGCAATCCCTGGCGCAATTAAAATTTGCGACAGTAGAAAATTATTTTTTGAATAATTTACTATAGAAAATGCAATCCCTGGCGCAATTAAAATTTGCGACAGTAGAAAATTATTTTTTGAATAATTTACTATAGAAAAGGCAATCCCTGGCGCAATTAAAATTTGCGACAGTAAAAAATTATTTTTTGAAAAATTTACTATAGAAAAGGTAATCCATGGCGCAATTACAATTTGCGACAGTAAAAAAATATTTTTTGAAAAATTTACTGTAGAAAGGCAATCCCTGGCGGATTTGAAATTTGCGACAGTAAAAAATTATTTTTTGAATAATTTACTATAGAAAAGGCAATCCCTGGCGTAATTAAAATTTGCGACAGTAGAAAATTATTTTTTGAATAATTTACTATAGAAAAGGCAATCCCTGGCGTATTTAAAATTTGCGATAGTATAAAATTAATTTTTGAAAAATTTACTGTAGAAAAGGCAATCCCTGGCGCAATTAAAATTTGCGACAGTAAAAAATTATTTTTTGCAAAATTTACTATGGAAAAGGTAATCCCTGGCGCAATTACAATTTGCGAAAGTAAAAAATTATTTTTTTGCTAAATTTACTATAGAAAAGGCAATCCCTGGCGCACTTAAAATTTGCGACAGTAAAAAATTATTTTTTGAAAAATTTACTATAGAAAAGGCAATCCCTGGCGTATTTAAAATTTGCGACAGTATAAAATTAATTTTTGAAAAATTTACTGTAGAAAAGGCAATCCCTGGCGTAATTAAAATTTGCGACAGTATAAAATTATTTTTTGAATAATTTACTATAGAAAAGGCAATCCCTGGCGCACTTAAAATTTGCTACAGTAAAAAATTATTTTTTGAATAATTTACTATAAAAAAGGCAATCCCTGGCGTAATTAAAATTTGCGACAGTAGAAAATTATTTTTTAAATAATTTACTATAGAAAAGGCAATCCCTGGCGCACTTAAAATTTGCGACAGTAAAAAATAATTTTGTGAGAAATTTACTATAGAAAAGGCAATCCCTGGGATATTTAAAATTTGCGACAGTAGAAAATTGTTTTTTGAATAATTTACTATAGAAAAGGCAATCCCTGGCGCAATTACAATTTGCGACAGTAAAAAATTATTTTTTGCAAAATTTACTATAGAAAAGGTAATCCCTGGCGCAATTACAATTTGCGACAGTAAAAAATTATTTTTTTGCAAAATTTACTATAGAAAAGGCAATCCCTGGCGTATTTAAAATTTGCGACAGTATAAAATTATTTTTTGAATAATTTACTATAGAAAAGGCAATCCCTGGCGTAATTAAAATTTGCGACAGTATAAAATTATTTTTTGAATACTTTACTATAGAAAAGGCAATCCCTGGCGCACCTAAAATTTGCGACAGTAAAAAATTATTTTTTGAATAATTTACTATAGAAAAGGCAATCCCTGGCGCAATTAAAATTTGCGACAGTAAAAAATTATTTTTTGCAAAATTTACTATAGAAAAGGCAATCCCTGGCGTAATTAAAATTTGCGACAATATAAAATTATTTTTTGAATAATTTACTATAGAAAAGGCAATCCCTGGCATAATTAAAATTTGCGACAGTAGAAAATTATTTTTTGAATAATTTACTATAGAAAAGGCAATCCCTGGCGTAATTAAAATTTGCGACAGTATAAAATTATGTTTTCCAAAATTTACTATAGAAAAGGCAATCCCTCGCGTAATTAAAATTTTCGACAGTAAAAAATTAATATTTTGAAAAATTTACTGTACAAAAGGCAATACCTGGCGCAATTAAAATTTGCGACAGTAAAAAATTATTTTTTGAATAATTTACTATAGAAAAGGCAATCCCTGGCGCAATTAAAATTTGCGACAGTAAAAAATTATTTTTTGAATAATTTACTGTAGAAAAGGCAATCCCTGGCGCAATTAAAATTTGCGACAGTAAAAAATTATTTTTTTGCAAAATTTACTATAGAAAAGGCAATCCCTGGCGTATTTAAAATTTGCGACAGTATAAAATTATTTTTTGAATAATTTACTATAGAAAAGGCAATCCCTGGCGCAATTAAAATTTCCGACAGTAAAAAATTATTTTTTGAATAATTTACTGTAGAAAAGGCAATCCCTGGCGCAATTAAAATTTGCGACAGTAAAAAATTATTTTTTTGCAAAATTTACTATAGAAAAGGCAATCCCTGGCGTATTTAAAATTTGCGACAGTATAAAATTATTTTTTGAATAATTTACTATAGAAAAGGCAATCCCTGGCGTAATTAAAATTTGCGACAGTAGAAAATTATTTTTTGAAAAATTTACTGTAGAAAAGGCAATCCCTGGCGCAATTAAAATTTGCGACAGTAGAAAATTATTTTTTGAATAATTTACTATAGAAAATGCAATCCCTGGCGCAATTAAAATTTGCGACAGTAGAAAATTATTTTTTGAATAATTTACTATAGAAAAGGCAATCCCTGGCGTAATTAAAATTTGCGACAGTAAAAAATTAATTTGTGAAAAATTTACCTGGCGAAATTGAAATTTGCGAGAGTAAAAAATTATTTTTTGAATAATTTACTATAGAAAAGGTAATCCCTGGCGCAATTACAATTTGCGACAGTAAAAAATTATTTTTTGAAAAATTTACTGTAGAAAGGCAATCCCGGGCGCAGTTAAAATTTGCGACAGTAGAAAATTATTTTTTGAATACTTTCCTATAGAAAAGGCAATCCCTGGCGCAATTAAAATTTGCGACAGTAAAAAATTATTTTTTGAATAATTTACTATAGAAAAGGCAATCCCTGGCGTAATTAAAATTTGCGACAGTAGAAAATTATTTTTTGAATAATTTACTATAGAAAAGGCAATCCCTGGCGCAATTAAAATTTGCGACAGTATAAAATTATTTTTTGAATAATTTACTATAGAAAAGGCAATCCCTGGCGTAATTAAAATTTGCGACAGTATAAAATTATTTTTTGAATAATTTACTGTAGAAAAGGCAATCCCTGGCGCACTTAAAATTTGCGACAGTAAAAAATTATTTTTTGAATAATTTACTATAGAAAAGGCAATCCCTGGCGTAATTAAAATATGCGACAGTAGAAAATTATTTTTTGAATAATTTACTATAGAAAAGGCAATCCCTGGCGCACTTAAAATTTGCGACATTAAAAAAATATTTTTTTGACTAATTTACTATAGAAAAGGCAATCCTGGGATATTTAAAATTTGCGACAGTAGAAAATTATTTTTTGAATAATTTACTATAGAAAAGGCAATCCCTGGCGCACTTAAATTTTGCGACAGTAAAAAATAATTTTTAGAATAATTTACTATAGAAAAGGCAATTCCTGGGATATTTAAAATTTGCGACAGTAGAAAATTATTTTTTGAATAATTTACTATAGAAAAGGCAATCCCTGGCGTAATTAAAATTTGCGACAGTTGAAAATTATTTTTTGAATAATTTACTATAGAAAAGGCAATCCCTGGGATATTTAAAATTTGCGACAGTAGAAAATTATTTTTTGAATAAATTACTATAGAAAAGGCAATCCCTGGCGCAATTAAAATTTGCGACAGTTGAAAATTATTTTTTGAATAATTTACTATAGAAAAGGCAATCCCTGGCGCACTTAAAATTTGCGACAGTAAAAAATTATTTTTTGAATAATTTACTATAGAAAAGGCAATCCCTGGCGTATTTAAAATTTGCGACAGTAGAAAATTAGTTTTTGAATAATTTACTAGAGAAAAGGCAATCCCTGGCGTAATTAAAATTTGCCACAGTAGAAAATTATTTTTTGAATAATTTACTATAGAAAAGGCAATCCCTGGCGTAATTTAAATTTTCGACAGTAAAAAATTAATATTTTGAAAAATTTACTGTAGAAAAGGCAATCCCTGGCGCAATTAAAATTTGCGACAGTAGAAAATTATTTTTTTGATAATTTACTATAGAAAAGGCAATCCCTGGCGCAATTAAAATTTGCGACAGTAAAAAATTATTTTTTGAATAATTTACTATAGAAAATGCAATGCCTGGCGCACTTAAAATTTGTGACAGTATAAAATTATTTTTGCAAAATTTACTATAGAAAAGGCAATCCCTGGCGTAATTAAAGTTTGCGACAGTAGAAAATTATTTTTTGAATAATTTACTATAGAAAAGGCAATCCCTGGCGCAATTAAAATTTGCGACAGTAGAAAATTATTTTTTGAATATTTTACTATAGAAAAGGCAATCCCTGGCGCAATTAAAATTTGCGACAGTAAAAAATTATTTTTTGAAAAATTTACTATAGAAAAGGTAATCCCTGGCGCAATTACAATTTGCGACAGTAAAAAATTATTTTTGAAAAATTTACTGTAAAAAGGCAATCCCTGGCGCAGTTAAAATTTGCGACAGTAAAAAATTATTTTTTGAATAATTTACTATAGAAAAGGCAATCCCTGGCGTAATTAAAATTTGCGACAGTAGAAAATTATTTTTTGAATAATTTACTATAGAAAAGGCAATTCTTGGCGCAATTAAAATTTGCGACAGTATAAAATTATTTTTTGAATAATTTACTATAGAAAAGGCAATCCCTGGCGTAATTAAAATTTGCGACAGTATAAAATTATTTTTTGAATAATTTACTATATAATAAGCAATCCCTGGCGCACTTAAAATTTGCGAGAGTAAAAAATTATTTTTTGAATAATTTACTATAGAAATGGCAATCCCTGGCGTAATTAAAATTTGCGACAGTAGAAAATTATTTTTTGAATAATTTACTATAGAAAAGGCAATCCCTGGCGCACTTAAAATTTGCGACAGTAAAAAAATATTTTTTGACTAATTTACTATAGAAAAGGCAATCCCTGGGATATTTAAAATTTGCGACAGTAGAAAATTATTTTTTGAATAATATACTATAGAAAAGGCAATCCCTGGCGCACTTAAAATTTTCGACAGTAAAAAAATATTTTTTGACTAATTTACTATAGAAAAGGCAATCCCTGGCGTATTTAAAATTTGCGACAGTAAAAAATTAATTTGTGAAAAATTTACCTGGCGAAATTGAAATTTGCGAGAGTAAAAAATTATTTTTTGAATAATTTACTATAGAAAAGGCAATCCCTGGCGCACTTAAAATTTGCGACAGTAAAAAATTATTTTTTGAATAATTTACTATAGAAAAGGCAATCCCTGGCGTAATTAAAATTTGCGACAGTAGAAAATTATTTTTTGAATAATTTACTATAGAAAAGGCAATCCCTGGCGCAATTAAAATTTGCGACAGTATATAATTATTTTTTGAATAATTTACTATAGAAAAGGCAATCCCTGGCGTAATTAAAATTTGCGACAGTATAAAATTATTTTTTGAATAATTTACTATATAAAAGGCAATCCCTGGCGCACTTAAAATTTGCGACAGTAAAAAAATATTTTTTGAATAATTTACTATAGAAAAGGCAATCCCTGGCGTAATTAAAATTTGCGACAGTAGAGAATTATTTTTTGAATAATTTACTATAGAAAAGGCAATCCCTGGCGCACTTAAAATTTGCGACAGTAAAAAAATATTTTTTGTCTTATTTACTAAAGAAAAGGCAATCCCTGGGATATTTAAAATTTGCGATAGTAGAAAATTATTTTTTGAATAATTTACTATAGAAAAGGCAATCCCTGGCGCACTTAAAATTTGCGACAGTAAAAAATTATTTTTTGAATAATTTACTATAGAAAAGGCAATCCCTGGGGTATTTAAAATTTGCGACAGTAGAAAATTATTTTTTGAATAATTTAGTATAGAAAAGGCAATCCCTAGCGTAATTAAAATTTGCGACAGTTGAAAATTATTTTTTGAATAATTTACTATAGAAAAGGCAATCCCTGGGATATTTAAAATTTGCGACAGTAGAAAATTATTTTTTGAATAATTTACTATAGAAAAGGCAATCCCTGGCGTAATTAAAATTTGCGACAGTTGAAAATTATTTTTTGAATAATTTACTATAGAAAAGGCAATCCCTGGCGCACTTAAAATTTGCGACAGTAAAAAATTATTTTTTGAATAATTTACTATAGAAAAGGCAATCCCTGGCGTATTTAAAATTTGCGACAGTAAAAAATTATTTTTTGAATAATTTACTATAGAAAAGGCAATCCCTGGCGTAATTAAAATTTGCGACAGTAGAAAATTATTTTTTGAATAATTTACTATAGAAAAGGCAATCCCTGGCGTAATTAAAATTTTCGACAGTAAAAAATTAATATTTTGAAAAATTTACTGTAGAAAAGGCAATCCCTGGCGCAATTAAAATTTGCGACAGTAGAAAATTATTTTTTTAATAATTTACTATAGAAAAGGCAATCCCTGGCGCAATTAAAATTTGCGACAGTAAAAAATTATTTTTTGAAAAATTTACTATAGAAAATGTAATCCCTGGCGCAATTACAATTTGCGACAGTAAAAAATTATTTTTTGAAAAATTTACTGTAGGAAGGCAATCCTTGGCGCAATTAAAATTTGCGACAGTAGAAAATTATTTTTTGAAAAGTTTACTATAGAAAAGGCAATCCCTGGCGTAATTAAAATTTGCGACAGTACAAAATTATTTTTTGAATAATTTACTATAGAAAAGGCAATCCCCGGCGGATTTGAAATTTGCGACAGTAAAAAATTATTTTTTGAATAATTTACTATAGAAAAGGCAATCCCTGGCGTAATTAAAATTTGCGACAGTAGAAAATTATTTTTTGAATAATTTACTATAGAAAAGGCAATCCCTGGCGCAATTAAAATTTGCGACAGTAAAAAATTATTTTTTGCAAAATTTACTATAGAAAAGGCAATCCCTGGCGCAATTAAAATTTGCGACAGTAAAAAATTATTTTTTGCAAAATTTACTGTAGAAAAGGCAATCCCTGGCGCAATTAAAATTTGCGACAGTAGAAAATTATTTTTTGAAAAATTTACTATAGAAAAGGCAATCCCTGGCGTATTTAAAATTTGCGACAGTAAAAAATTAATTTGTGAAAAATCTACCTGGCGAAATTGAAATTTGCGAGAGTAAAAAAATTATTTTTTGAATAATTTACTATAGAAAAGGCAATCCCTGGCGCACTTAAAATTTGCGACAGTAAAAAATTATTTTTTGAATAATTTACTATAGAAAAGGCAATCCCTGGCGTAATTAAAATTTGCGACAGTAGAAAATTATTTTTTGAATAATTTTCTATAGAAAAGGCAATCCCTGGCGTATTTAAAATTTGCGACAGTAAAAAATTAATTTGTGAAAAATTTACCTGGCGAAATTGAAATTTGCGAGAGTAAAAAATTATTTTTTGAATAATTTACTATAGAAAAGGCAATCCCTGGCGCACTTAAAATTTGCAACAGTAAAAAATTATTTTTTGAATAATTTACTATAGAAAAGGCAATCCCTGGCGTAATTAAAATTTGCGACAGTAGAAAATTATTTTTTGAATAATTTACTATAGAAAAGGCAATCCCTGGCGCAATTAAAATTTGCGACAGTAAAAAATTATTTTTTGCAAAATTTACTATAGAAAAGGCAATCCCTGGCGCAATTAAAATTTGCGACAGTAGAAAATTATTTTTTGAATAATTTACTATAGAAAAGGCAATCCTTGGCGTATTTAAAATTTGCGACAGTAAAAATTTACCTGGCGAAATTGAAATTTGCGAGAGTAAAAAATTATTTTTTGAATAATTTACTATAGAAAAGGCAATCCCTGGCGCACTTAAAATTTGCGACTGTAAAAAATTATTTTTTGAATAATTTTCTATAGAAAAGGCAATCCCTGGCGTAATTAAAATTTGCGACAGTAGAAAATTATTTTTTGAATAATTTACTATAGAAAGGGCAATTCCTGGCGCACTTAAAATTTGCGACAGTAAAAAATTATTTTTTGAATAATTTACTATAGAAAAGGCAATCCCTGGCGTAATTAAAATTTGCGACAGTAGAAAATTATTTTTTGAATAATTTACTATAGAAAAGGCAATCCCTGGCGCACTTAAAATTTGCGACAGTAAAAAATTATTTTTTGAATAATTTACTATAGAAAAGGCAATCCCTGGGATATTTAAAATTTGCGAGAGTCAAAAATTATTTTTTGAATAATTTACTATAGAAAAGGCAATCCCTGGCGCACTTAAAATTTGCGACAGTAAAAAATTATTTTTTGAATAATTTACTATAGAAAAGGCAATCCCTGGCGTAACTAAAATTTGCGACAGTAGAAAATTATTTTTTGAATAATTTACTATAGAAAAGGCAATCCCTGGCGCAATTAAAATTTGCGACAGTATAAAATTATTTTTTGAATAATTTACTATAGAAAAGGCAATCCCTGGCGTAATTAAAATTTGCGACAGTATAAAATTATTTTTTGAATAATTTACTATAGAAAAGGCAATCCCTGGCGCACTTAAAATTTGCGACAGTAAAAAATTATTTTTTGAATAATTTACTATAGAAAAGGCAATCCCTGGCGCAATTACAATTTGCGACAATAAAAAATTATTTTTTGAAAAATTTACTGTAGAAAGGTAATACCTGGCGCAATTAAAATTTGCGACAGTAGAAAATTATTTTTTGAAAAGTTTACTATAGAAAAGGCAATCCCTGGCGCAATTAAAATTTGCGACAGTAAAAAATTATTTTTTGCAAAATTTACTGTAGAAAAGGCAATCCCTGGCGCAATTAAAACTTGCGATAGTAAAAAATTATTTTTTGAATAATTTACTATAGAAAAGGCAATCCCTGGCGGATTTGAAATTTGCGACAGTAACAAATTATTTTTTGAATAATTTACTATAGAAAAGGCAATCCCTGTCGTAATTACAATTTGCGACAGTAGAAAATTATTTTTTGAATAATTTACTATAGAAAAGGCAATCCCTGGCGTATTTAAAATTTGCGACAGTAAAAAATTAATTTGTGAAAAATTTACCTGGCGAAATTGAAATTTGCGAGAGTAAAAAATTATTTTTTGAATAATTTACTATAGAAAAGGCAATCCCTGGCGCACTTAAAATTTGCGACAGTAAAAAATTATTTTTTGAATAATTTACTATAGAAAAGGCAATCCCTGGCGTAATTAAAATTTGCGACAGTAGAAAATTATTTTTTGAATAATTTACTATAGAAAAGGCAATCCCTGGCGCAATTAAAATTTGCGACAGTAGAAAATTATTTTTTGAAAAGTTTACTATAGAAAAGGCAATCCCTGGCGCAGTTAAAATTTGCGACAGTAAAAAATTATTTTTTGCAAAATTTACTGTAGAAAAGGCAATCCCTGGCGCAATTAAAACTTGCGATAGTAAAAAATTATTTTTTGTATAATTTACTATAGAAAAGGCAATCCCTGGCGCACTTAAAATTTGCGACAGTAAAAAATTATTTTTTGAAAAATTTACTATAGAAAAGGCAATCCCTGTCGTAATTACAATTTGCGACAGTAGAAAATTATTTTTTGAATAATTTACTATAGAAAAGGCAATCCCTGGCGTATTTAAAATTTGCGACAGTAAAAAATTAATTTGTGAAAAATTTACCTGGCGAAATTGAAATTTGCGAGAGTAAAAAATTATTTTTTGAATAATTTACTATAGAAAAGGCAATCCCTGGCACACTTAAAATTTGCGACAGTAAAAAATTATTTTTTGAATAATTTACTATAGAAAAGGCAATCCCTGGCGCAATTAAAAGTTGCGACAGTATAAAATTATTTTTTGAATAATTTACTATAGAAAAGGCAATCCCTGGCGTAATTAAAATTTGCGACAGTATAAAATTATTTTTTGAATAATTTACTATAGAAAAGGCAATCCCTGGCGTAATTAAAATTTGCGACAGTATAAAATTATTTTTTGAATAATTTACTATAGAAAAGGCAATCCCTGGCGCACTTAAAATTTGCGATAGTAAAAAATTATTTTTTGAATAATTTACTATAGAAAAGGCAATCCCTGGCGTAATTAAAATTTGCGACAGTAGAAAATTATTTTTTGAATAATTTACTATAGAAAAGGCAATCCCTGGCGCACTTAAATTTTGCGACAGTAAAAAATAATTTTTTGAATAATTTACTATAGAAAAGGCAATCCGTGGGATATTTAAAATTTGCGACAGTAGAAAATTATTTTTTGAATAATTTACTATAGAAAAGACAATCCCTGGCGCACTTAAAATTTGCGACAGTAAAAAATTATTTTTTGAATAATTTACTATAGAAAAGGCAATCCCTGGGATATTTAAAATTTGCGACAGTAGAAAATTATTTTTTGAATAATTTACTATAGAAAAGGCAATCCCTGGCGTAATTAAAATTTGCGACAGTTGAAAATTATTTTTTGAATAATTTACTATAGAAAAGGCAATCCCTGGGATATTTAAAATTTGCGACAGTAGAAAATTATTTTTTGAATAATTTACTATAGAAAAGGCAATCCCTGGCGTATTTAAAATTTGCGACAGTAAAAAATTAATTTGTGAAAAATTTACCTGGCGAAATTGAAATTTGCGAGAGTAAAAAATTATTTTTTGAATAATTTACTATAGAAAAGGCAATCCCTGGCGCACTTAAAATTTGCGACAGTAAAAAATTATTTTTTGAATAATTTACTATAGAAAAGGCAATCCGTGGGATATTTAAAATTTGCGACAGTAGAAAATTATTTTTTGAATAATTTACTATAGAAAAGACAATCCCTGGCGCACTTAAAATTTGCGACAGTAAAAAATTATTTTTTGAATAATTTACTATAGAAAAGGCAATCCCTGTCGTAATTACAATTTGCGACAGTAGAAAATTATTTTTTGAATAATTTACTATAGAAAAGGCAATCCCTGGCGTATTTAAAATTTGCGACAGTAAAAAATTAATTTGTGAAAATTTTACCTGGCGAAATTGAAATTTGCGACAGTAAAAAATTATTTTTTGAAAAATTTACTATAGAAAAGGCAATCCCTGGCGCAATTAAAATTTGCGACAGTATAAAATTATTTTTTGAATAATTTACTATAGAAAAGGCAATCCCTGGCGTAATTAAAATTTGCGACAGTATAAAATTATTTTTTGAATAATTTACTATAGAAAAGGCAATCCCTGGCGTAATTAAAATTTGCGACAGTATAAAATTATTTTTTGAATAATTTACTATAGAAAAGGCAATCCCTGGCGCACTTAAAATTTGCGATAGTAAAAAATTATTTTTTGAATAATTTACTATAGAAAAGGCAATCCCTGGCGTAATTAAAATTTGCGACAGTAGAAAATTATTTTTGAATAATTTACTATAGAAAAGGCAATCCCTGGCGCACTTAAATTTTGCGACAGTAAAAAATTTTTTTTTGAATAATTTACTATAGAAAAGGCAATCCGTGGATATTTAAAATTTGCGACAGTAGAAAATTATTTTTTGAATAATTTACTATAGAAAAGACAATCCCTGGCGCACTTAAAATTTGCGACAGTAAAAAATTATTTTTTGAATAATTTACTATAGAAAAGGCAATCCCTGGGATATTTAAAATTTGCGACAGTAGAAAATTATTTTTTGAATAATTTACTATAGAAAAGGCAATCCCTGGCGTAATTAAAATTTGCGACAGTTGAAAATTATTTTTTGAATAATGTACTATAGAAAAGGCAATCCCTGGGATATTTAAAATTTGCGACAGTAGAAAATTATTTTTTGAATAATTTACTATAGAAAAGGCAATCCCTGGCGTAATTAAAATTTGCGACAGTTGAAAATTATTTTTTGAATAATTTACTATAGAAAAGGCAATCCCTGGCGTATTTAAAATTTGCGACAGTAAAAAATTATTTTTTGAATAATTTACTATAGAAAAGGCAATCCCTGGGCGTATTTAAAATTTGCGACAGTAAAAAATTATTTTTTGAATAATTTACTATAGAAAAGGCAATCCCTGGCGTAATTAAAATTTGCGACAGTAGAAAATTATTTTTTGAATAATTTACTATAGAAAAGGCAATCTTTGGCGTAATTAAAATTTTCGAAAGTAAAAAAATTAATATTTTGAAAAATTTACTGTAGAAAAGGCAATCCCTGGCGCAATTAAAATTTGCGACAGTAGAAAATTATTTTTTGAATAATCTACTATAGAAAAGGCAATCCCTGGCGCAAATAAAATTTGCGAAAGTAGAAAATTATTTTTTGAATAATTTACTATAGAAAAGGCAATCCTTGGCGTAATTAAAATTTGCGACAGTATAAAATTATTTTTTGAATAATTTACTATAGAAAAGCAATCCCTGGCGCACTTAAAATTTGCGACAGTAAAAAATTATTTTTTGAATAATTTACTATAGAAAAGGCAATCCCTGGGATATTTAAAATTTGCGAGAGTAAAAAATAATTTTTTGAATAATTTACTATAGAAAAGGCAATCCCTGGCGCACTTAAAATTTGCGACAGTAATAAATTATTTTTTGAATAATTTACTATAGAAAAGGCAATCCCTGGCGTAATTAAAATTTGCGACAGTAGAAAATTATTTTTTGAATAATTTACTATAGAAAAGGCAATCCCTGGCGTAATTAAAATTTGCGACAGTATAAAATTATTTTTTGAATAATTTACTATAGAAAAGGCAATCCTTGGCGTAATTAAAATTTGCGACAGTATAAAATAATTTTTTGAATAATTTACTATAGAAAAGGAAATCTCTGGCGCACTTAAAATTTGCGACAGTAAAAAATTAATTTGTGAAAAATTTACTACAGAAAAGGCAATCCCTGTCGTAATTACAATTTGCGACAGTAGAAAATTATTTTTTGAATAATTTACTATAGAAATGGCAATCCCTGGCGTATTTAAAATTTGCGACAGTAAAAAACTAATTTGTGAAAAATTTACCTGGCGAAATTGAAATTTGCGAGAGTAAAAAATTATTTTTTGAAAAATTTACTATAGAAAAGGCAATCCCTGGCACACTTAAAATTTGCGACAGTAAAAAATTATTTTTTGAATAATTTACTATAGAAAAGGTAATCCCTGGCGCAATTAAAATTTGCGACAGTATAAAATTATTTTTTGAATAATTTACTATAGAAAAGGCAATCCCTGGCGTAATTAAAATTTGCGACAGTATAAAATTATTTTTTGAATAATTTACTATAGAAAAGGCAATCCCTGGCGTAATTAAAATTTGCGACAGTATAAAATTATTTTTTGAATAATTTACTATAGAAAAGGCAATCCCTGGCGCACTTAAAATTTGCGATAGTAAAAAATTATTTTTTGAATAATTTACTATAGAAAAGGCAATCCCTGGCGTAATTAAAATTTGCGACAGTAGAAAATTATTTTTTGAATAATTTACTATAGAAAAGGCAATCCCTGGCGCACTTAAATTTTGCGACAGTAAAAAATTATTGTTTGAATAATTTACTATAGAAAAGGCAATCCGTGGGATATTTAAAATTTGCGACAGTAGAAAATTATTTTTTGAATAATTTACTATAGAAAAGACAATCCCTGGCGCACTTAAAATTTGCGACAGTAAAAAATTATTTTTTGAATAATTTACTATAGAAAAGGCAATCCCTGGGATATTTAAAATTTGCGACAGTAGAAAATTATTTTTTGAATAATTTACTATAGAAAAGGCAATCCCTGGCGTAATTAAAATTTGCGACAGTTGAAAATTATTTTTTGAATAATTTACTATAGAAAAGGCAATCCCTGGGATATTTAAAATTTGCGACAGTAGAAAATTATTTTTTGAATAATTTACTATAGAAAAGGCAATCCCTGGCGTATTTAAAATTTGCGACAGTAAAAAATTAATTTGTGAAAAATTTACCTGGCGAAATTGAAATTTGCGAGAGTAAAAAATTATTTTTTGAATAATTTACTATAGAAAAGGCAATCCCTGGCGCACTTAAAATTTGCGACAGTTAAAATTATTTTTTGAATAATGTACTATAGAAAAGGCAATCCCTGGGATATTTAAAATTTGCGACAGTAAAAAATTATTTTTTGAATAATTTACTATAGAAAAGGCAATCCCTGGCGTAATTAAAATTTGCGACAGTAGAAAATTATTTTTTGAATAATTTACTATAGAAAAGGCAATCTTTGGCGTAATTAAAATTTTCGAAAGTAAAAAAATTAATATTTTGAAAAATTTACTGTAGAAAAGGCAATCCCTGGCGCAATTAAAATTTGCGACAGTAGAAAATTATTTTTTGAATAATCTACTATAGAAAAGGCAATCCCTGGCGCAAATAAAATTTGCGAAAGTAGAAAATTATTTTTTGAATAATTTACTATAGAAAAGGCAATCCTTGGCGTAATTAAAATTTGCGACAGTATAAAATTATTTTTTGAATAATTTACTATAGAAAAGCAATCCCTGGCGCACTTAAAATTTGCGACAGTAAAAAATTATTTTTTGAATAATTTACTATAGAAAAGGCAATCCCTGGGATATTTAAAATTTGCGAGAGTAAAAAATAATTTTTTGAATAATTTACTATAGAAAAGGCAATCCTTGGCGCACTTAAAATTTGCGACAGTAATAAATTATTTTTTGAATAATTTACTATAGAAAAGGCAATCCCTGGCGTAATTAAAATTTGCGACAGTAGAAAATTATTTTTTGAATAATTTACTATAGAAAAGGCAATCCCTGGCGTAATTAAAATTTGCGACAGTATAAAATAATTATTTGAATAATTTACTATAGAAAAGGCAATCCTTGGCGTAATTAAAATTTGCGACAGTATAAAATTATTTTTTGAATAATTTACTATAGAAAAGGCAATCCCTGGCGCACTTAAAATTTGCGACAGTAAAAAATTAATTTGTGAAAAATTTACTACAGAAAAGGCAATCCCTGTCGTAATTACAATTTGCGACAGTAGAAAATTATTTTTTGAATAATTTACTATAGAAAAGGCAATCCCTGGCGTATTTAAAATTTGCGACAGTAAAAAACTAATTTGTGAAAAATTTACCTGGCGAAATTGAAATTTGCGAGAGTAAAAAATTATTTTTTGAATAATTTACTATAGAAAAGGCAATCCCTGGCACACTTAAAATTTGCGACAGTAAAAAATTATTTTTTGAATAATTTACTATAGAAAAGGCAATCCCTGGCGCAATTAAAATTTGCGACAGTATAAAATTATTTTTTGAATAATTTACTATAGAAAAGGCAATCCCTGGCGTAATTAAAATTTGCGACAGTATAAAATTATTTTTTGAATAATTTACTATAGAAAAGGCAATCCCTGGCGTAATTAAAATTTGCGACAGTATAAAATTATTTTTTGAATAATTTACTATAGAAAAGGCAATCCCTGGCGCACTTAAAATTTGCGATAGTAAAAAATTATTTTTTGAATAATTTACTATAGAAAAGGCAATCCCTGGCGTAATTAAAATTTGCGACAGTAGAAAATTATTTTTTGAATAATTTACTATAGAAAAGGCAATCCCTGGCGCACTTAAATTTTGCGACAGTAAAAAATTATTGTTTGAATAATTTACTATAGAAAAGGCAATCCGTGGGATATTTAAAATTTGCGACAGTAGAAAATTATTTTTTGAATAATTTACTATAGAAAAGACAATCCCTGGCGCACTTAAAATTTGCGACAGTAAAAAATTATTTTTTGAATAATTTACTATAGAAAAGGCAATCCCTGGGATATTTAAAATTTGCGACAGTAGAAAATTATTTTTTGAATAATTTACTATAGAAAAGGCAATCCCTGGCGTAATTAAAATTTGCGACAGTTGAAAATTATTTTTTGAATAATTTACTATAGAAAAGGCAATCCCTGGGATATTTAAAATTTGCGACAGTAGAAAATTATTTTTTGAATAATTTACTATAGAAAAGGCAATCCCTGGCGTATTTAAAATTTGCGACAGTAAAAAATTAATTTGTGAAAAATTTACCTGGCGAAATTGAAATTTGCGAGAGTAAAAAATTATTTTTTGAATAATTTACTATAGAAAAGGCAATCCCTGGCGCACTTAAAATTTGCGACAGTAAAAAATTATTTTTTGAATAATTTACTATAGAAAAGGCAATCCGTGGGATATTTAAAATTTGCGACAGTAGAAAATTATTTTTTGAATAATTTACTATAGAAAAGACAATCCCTGGCGCACTTAAAATTTGCGACAGTAAAAAATTATTTTTTGAATAATTTACTATAGAAAAGGCAATCCCTGTCGTAATTACAATTTGCGACAGTAGAAAATTATTTTTTGAATAATTTACTATAGAAAAGGCAATCCCTGGCGTATTTAAAATTTGCGACAGTAAAAAATTAATTTGTGAAAAATCTACCTGGCGAAATTGAAATTTGCGACAGTAAAAAATTATTTTTTGAAAAATTTACTACAGAAAAGGCAATCCCTGGCGCAATTAAAATTTGCGACAGTATAAAATTATTTTTTGAATAATTTACTATAGAAAAGGCAATCCCTGGCGTAATTAAAATTTGCGACAGTATAAAATTATTTTTTGAATAATTTACTATAGAAAAGGCAATCCCTGGCGTAATTAAAATTGGCGACAGTATAAAATTATTTTTTGAATAATTTACTATAGAAAAGGCAATCCCTGGCGCACTTAAAATTTGCGATAGTAAAAAATTATTTTTTGAATTATTTACTATAGAAAAGGCAATCCCTGGCGTAATTAAAATTTGCGACAGTAGAAAATTATTTTTGAATAATTTACTATAGAAAAGGCAATCCCTGGCGCACTTAAATTTTGCGACAGTAAAAAATTATTTTTTGAATAATTTACTATAGAAAAGGCAATCCGTGGGATATTTAAAATTTGCGACAGTAGAAAATTATTTTTTGAATAATTTACTATAGAAAAGACAATCCCTGGCGCACTTAAAATTTGCGACAGTAAAAAATTATTTTTTGAATAATTTACTATAGAAAAGGCAATCCCTGGGATATTTAAAATTTGCGACAGTAGAAAATTATTTTTTGAATAATTTACTATAGAAAAGGCAATCCCTGGCGTAATTAAAATTTGCGACAGTTGAAAATTATTTTTTGAATAATGTACTATAGAAAAGGCAATCCCTGGGATATTTAAAATTTGCGACAGTAGAAAATTATTTTTTGAATAATTTACTATAGAAAAGGCAATCCCTGGCGTAATTAAAATTTGCGACAGTTGAAAATTATTTTTTGAATAATTTACTATAGAAAAGGCAATCCCTGGCGTATTTAAAATTTGCGACAGTAAAAAATTATTTTTTGAATAATTTACTATAGAAAAGGCAATCCCTGGCGTATTTAAAATTTGCGACAGTAAAAAATTATTTTTTGAATAATTTACTATAGAAAAGGCAATCCCTGGCGTAATTAAAATTTGCGACAGTAGAAAATTATTTTTTGAATAATTTACTATAGAAAAGGCAATCTTTGGCGTAATTAAAATTTTCGAAAGTAAAAAAATTAATATTTTGAAAAATTTACTATAGAAAAGGCAATCCCTGGCGCAATTAAAATTTGCGACAGTAGAAAATTATTTTTTGAATAATCTACTATAGAAAAGGCAATCCCTGGCGCAATTAAAATTTGCGAAAGTAGAAAATTATTTTTTGAATAATTTACTATAGAAAAGGCAATCCTTGGCGTAATTAAAATTTGCGACAGTATAAAATTATTTTTTGAATAATTTACTATAGAAAAGCAATCCCGGGCGCACTTAAAATTTGCGACAGTAAAAAATTATTTTTTGAATAATTTACTATAGAAAAGGCAATCCCTGGGATATTTAAAATTTGCGAGAGTAAAAAATAATTTTTTGAATAATTTACTATAGAAAAGGCAATGCCTGGCGCACTTAAAATTTGCGACCGTAAAAAATTAATTTGTGAAAAATTTACCTGGCGAAATTGAAATTTGCGAGAGTAAAAAATTATTTTTTGAATAATTTACTATAGAAAAGGCAATCCCTGGCGCACTTAAAATTTGCGACAGTTAAAAATTATTTTTTGAATAATTTACTATAGAAAAGGCAATCCCTGGCGTAATTAAAATTTGCGACAGTAGAAAATTATTTTTTGAAAAATTTACTATAGAAAAGGCAATCAATCCCTGGCGCAATTAAAATTTGCGACAGTATAAAATTATTTTTTGAATAATTTACTATAGAAAAGGCAATCCCTGGCGTATTTAAAATTTGCGACAGTAAAAAATTATTTTTTGAATAATTTACTATAGAAAAGGCAATCCCTGGCGTATTTAAAATTTGCGACAGTAAAAAATTATTTTTTGAATAATTTACTATAGAAAAGGCAATCCCTGGCGTAATTAAAATTTGCGACAGTAGAAAATTATTTTTTGAATAATTTACTATAGAAAAGGCAATCTTTGGCGTAATTAAAATTTTCGAAAGTAAAAAAATTAATATTTTGAAAAATTTACTATAGAAAAGGCAATCCCTGGCGCAATTAAAATTTGCGACAGTAGAAAATTATTTTTTGAATAATCTACTATAGAAAAGGCAATCCCTGGCGCAATTAAAATTTGCGAAAGTAGAAAATTATTTTTTGAATAATTTACTATAGAAAAGGCAATCCTTGGCGTAATTAAAATTTGCGACAGTATAAAATTATTTTTTGAATAATTTACTATAGAAAAGCAATCCCGGGCGCACTTAAAATTTGCGACAGTAAAAAATTATTTTTTGAATAATTTACTATAGAAAAGGCAATCCCTGGGATATTTAAAATTTGCGAGAGTAAAAAATAATTTTTTGAATAATTTACTATAGAAAAGGCAATCCCTGGCGCACTTAAAATTTGCGACCGTAAAAAATTAATTTGTGAAAAATTTACCTGGCGAAATTGAAATTTGCGAGAGTAAAAAATTATTTTTTGAATAATTTACTATAGAAAAGGCAATCCCTGGCGCACTTAAAATTTGCGACAGTTAAAAATTATTTTTTGAATAATTTACTATAGAAAAGGCAATCCCTGGCGTAATTAAAATTTGCGACAGTAGAAAATTATTTTTTGAAAAATTTACTATAGAAAAGGCAATCAATCCCTGGCGCAATTAAAATTTGCGACAGTATAAAATTATTTTTTGAATAATTTACTATAGAAAAGGCAATCCCTGGCGTAATTAAAATTTGCGACAGTATAAAATTATTTTTTGAATAATTTACTATAGAAAAGGAAATCCCTGGCGTATTAAAAATTTGCGACAGTAAAAAATTATTTTTTGAATAAATTACTATAGAAAAGGCAATCCCTGGCGTAATTAAAATTTGCGACAGTAAAAAATTATTTTTTGAATAATTTACTATAGAAAAGGCAATCCCTGGCGTAATTAAAATTTTCGACAGTAAAAAATTAATATTTTGAAAAATTTACTGTAGAAAAGGCAATCCCTGGCGCAATTAAAATTTGCGACAGTAGAAAATTATTTTTTTAATAATTTACTATAGAAAAGGCAATCCCTGGCGCAATTAAAATTTGCGACAGTAGAAAATTATTTTTTGAATAATTTACTATAGAAAAGGCAATCCCTGGCGCAATTAAAATTTGCGACAGTAAAAAATTATTTTTTGAAAAATTTACTATAGAAAAGGTAATCCCTGGCGCAATTACAATTTGCGACAGTAAAAAATTATTTTTTGAAAAATTTACTGTTGAAAGGCAATCCCTGGCGCAATTAAAATTTGCGACAGTAGAAAATTATTTTTTGAAAAGTTTACTATAGAAAAGGCAATCCCTGGCGCAATTAAAATTTGCGACAGTAAAAAATTATTTTTTGCAAAATTTACTGTAGAAAAGGCAATCCCTGCCGCAGTTAAAACTTGCGATAGTAAAAAATTATTTGTTGAATAATTTACTATAGAAAAGGCAATCCCCGGCGGATTTGAAATTTGCGACAGTAAAAAATTATTTTTTGAATAATTTACTATAGAAAAGGCAATCCCTGGCGTAATTAAAATTTGCGACAGTAGAAAATTATTTTTTGAATAATTTACTATAGAAAAGGCAATCCCTGGCGCAATTAAAATTTGCGACAGTAAAAAATTATTTTTTGCAAAATTTACTGCAGAAAAGGCAATCCCTGGCGCTGTTAAAATTTGCGACAGTAGAAAATTATTTTTTGAATAATTTACTATAGAAAAGGCAATCCCTGGCTTATTTAAAATTTGCGACAGTAAAAAATTAATTTGTGAAAAATTTACCTGGCGAAATTGAAATTTGCGAGAGTAAAAAAATATTTTTTGAATAATTTACTATAGAAAAGGCAATCCCTGGCGCACTTAAAATTTGCGACAGTAAAAAATTATTTTTTGAATAATTTACTATAGAAAAGGCAATCCCTGGCGTAATTAAAATTTGCGACAGTAGAAAATTATTTTTTGAATAATTTACTATAGAAAAGGCAATCCCTGGCGTATTTAAAATTTGCGACAGTAAAAAATTAATTTGTGAAAAATTTACCTGGCGAAATTGAAATTTGCGAGAGTAAAAAAATAATTTTTGAATAATTTACTATAGAAAAGGCAATCCCTGGGGCACTTAAAATTTGCGACAGTAAAAAATTATTTTTTGAATAATTTACTATAGAAAAGGCAATCCCTGGCGTAATTAAAATTTGCGACAGTAGAAAATTATTTTTTGAATAATTTACTATAGAAAAGGCAATCCCTGGCGCAATTAAAATTTGCGACAGTAAAAAATTATTTTTTGCAAAATTTACTGTAGAAAAGGCAATCCCTGGCGCAATTAAAATTTGCGACAGTAGAAAATTATTTTTTGAATAATTTACTATAGAAAAGGCAATCCTTGGCGTATTTAAAATTTGCGACAGTAAAAAATTAATTTGTGAAAAACTTACCTGGCGAAATTGAAATTTGCGAGAGTAAAAAATTATTTTTTGAATAATTTACTATAGAAAAGGCAATCCCTGGCACACTTAAAATTTGCGACAGTAAAAAATTATTTTTTGAATAATTTACTAAAGAAAAGGCAATCCCTGGCGTAGTTAAAATTTGCGACAGTAGAAAATTATTTTTTGAATAATTCACTATAGAAAGGCAATCCCTGGCGCAATTTAAATTTGCGACAGTATAAAATTATTTTTTGAATAATTTACTATAGAAAAGGCAATCCCTGGCGTAATTAAAATTTGCGACAGTATAAAATTATTTTTTGAATAATTTACTATATAAAAGGCAATCCGTGGCGCACTTAAAATTTGCGACAGTAAAAAATTATTTTTTGAATAATTTACTATAGAAAAGGCAATCCCTGGCGTAATTAAAATTTGCGACAGTAGAAAATTATTTTTTGAATAATTTACTATAGAAAAGGCAATCCCTGGCGCACTTAAAATTTGCGACAGTAAAAAATTATTTTTTGAATAATTTACTATAGAAAAGGCAATCCCTGGGATATTTAAAATTTGCGAGAGTAAAAAATTATTTTTTGAATTATTTACTATAGAAAAGGCAATCCCTGGCGCACTTAAAATTTGTGACAGTAAAAAATTATTTTTTGAATAATTTACTATAGAAAAGGCAATCCCTGGCGTAATTAAAATTTGCGACAGTAGAAAATTATTTTTTGAATAATTTACTATAGAAAAGGCAATCCCTGGCGCAATTAAAATTTGCGACAGTATAAAATTATTTTTTGAATAATTTACTATAGAAAAGGCAATCCCTGGCGTAATTAAAATTTGCGACAGTATAAAATTATTTTTTGAATAATTTACTATAGAAAAGGCAATCCCTGGCGCACTTAAAATTTGCGACAGTAAAAAATTATTTTTTGAATAATTTACTATAGAAAAGGCAATCCCTGGCGCAATTACAATTTGCGACAGTAAAAAATTATTTTTTGAAAAATTTACTGTAGAAAGGCAATCCCTGGCGCAATTAAAATTTGCGACAGTAGAAAATTATTTTTTGAAAAGTTTACTATAGAAAAGGCAATCCCTGGCGCAATTAAAATTTGCGACAGTAAAAAATTATTTTTTGCAAAATTTACTGTAGAAAAGGTAATCCCTGGCGCAATTAAAACTTTGCTATAGTAAAAAATTATTTTTTGAATAATTTACTATAGAAAAGGCAATCCCTGGCGGATTTGAAATTTGCGACAGTAAAAAATTATTTTTTGAATAATTTACTATAGAAAAGGCAATCCCTGGCGTAATTAAAATTTGCGACAGTAGAAAATTATTTTTTGAATAATTTACTATAGAAAAGGCAATCCCTGGCGTATTTAAAATTTGCGACAGTAAAAAATTAATTTGTGAAAAATTTATCTGGCGAAATTGAAATTTGCGAGAGTAAAAAATTATTTTTTGAATAATTTACTATAGAAAAGGCAATCCCTGGCGCACTTAAAATTTGCGACAGTAAAAAATTATTTTTTGAATAATTTACTATAGAAAAGGCAATCCCTGGCGTAATTAAAATTTGCGACAGTAGAAAATTATTTTTTGAATAATTTACTATAGAAAAGGCTATCCCTGGCGCAATTAAAATTTGCGACAGTATAAAATTATTTTTTGAATAATTTACTATAGAAAAGGCAATCCCTGGCGTAATTAAAATTTGCGACAGTAGAAAATTATTTTTTGAATAATTTACTATAGAAAAGGCAATCCCTGGCGCACTTAAAATTTGCGACAGTAAAAAATTATTTTTTGAATAATTTACTATAGAAAAGGCAATCCCTGGGATATTTAAAATTTGCGAGAGTAAAAAATTATTTTTTGAATTATTTACTATAGAAAAGGCAATCCCTGGCGCACTTAAAATTTGCGACAGTAAAAAATTATTTTTTGAATAATTTACTATAGAAAAGGCAATCCCTGGCGTAATTAAAATTTGCGAGAGTAGAAAATTATTTTTTGAATAATTTACTATAGAAAAGGCAATCCCTGGCGCAATTAAAATTTGCGACAGTATAAAATTATTTTTTGAATAATTTACTATAGAAAAGGCAATCCCTGGCGTAATTAAAATTTTCGACAGTATAAAATTATTTTTTGAATAATTTACTATAGAAAAGGCAATCCCTGGCGCACTTAAAATTTGCGACAGTAAAAAATTATTTTTTGAATAATTTACTATAGAAAAGGAAATCCCTGGCGCAATTACAATTTGCGACAGTAAAAAATTATTTTTTGAAAAATTTACTGTAGAAAGGCAATCCCTGGCGCAATTAAAATTTGCGACAGTAGAAAATTATTTTTTGAATAATTTACTATAGAAAAGGCAATCCCTGGGATATTTAAAATTTGCGACAATAGAAAATTATTTTTTGAATAATTTACTATAGAAAAGGCAATCCCTGGCGTAATTAAAATTTGCGACAGTTGAAAATTATTTTTTGAATAATTTACTATAGAAAAGGCAATCCCTGTGATATTTAAAATTTGCGACAGTAGAAAATTATTTTTTGAATAATTTACTATAGAAAAGGCAATCCCTGGCGTAATTAAAATTTGCGACAGTTGAAAATTATTTTTTGAATAATTTACTATAGAAAAGGCAATCCCTGGCGCACTTAAAATTTGCGACAGTAAAAAATTATTTTTTGAATAATTTACTATAGAAAAGGCAATCCCTGGCGTATTTAAAATTTGCGACAGTAAAAAATTATTTTTTGAATAATTTACTATAGAAAAGGCAATCCCTGGCGTAAATAAAATTTGCGACAGTAAAAAATTATTTTTTGAATAATTTACTATAGAAAAGGCAATCCTTGGCGTAATTAAAATTTTCGACAGTAAAAAATTAATATTTTGAAAAATTTACTGTAGAAAAGGCAATCCCTGGCGCAATTAAAATTTGCGACAGTAGAAAATTATTTTTTGAATAATTTACTATAGAAAAGGCAATCCCTGGCGCAATTAAAATTTGCGACAGTAGAAAATTATTTTATGAATAATTTACTATAGAAAAGGCAATCCCTGGCGCAATTAAAATTTGCGACAGTAAAAAATTATTTTTTGAATAATTTACTATAGAAAAGGCAATCCCTGGCGTAATTAAAATTTGCGACAGTAGAAAATTATTTTTTGAATAATTTACTATAGAAAAGGCAATCCCTGGCGTATTTAAAATTTGCGACAGTAAAAAATTAATTTGTGAAAAATTTATCTGGCGAAATTGAAATTTGCGAGAGTAAAAAATTATTTTTTGAATAATTTACTATAGAAAAGGCAATCCCTGGCGCACTTAAAATTTGCGACAGTAAAAAATTATTTTTTGAATAATTTACTATAGAAAAGGCAATCCTTGGCGTAATTAAAATTTGCGAGAGTAGAAAATTATTTTTTGAATAATTTACTATAGAAAAGGCAATCCCTGGCGCAATTAAAATTTGCGACAGTAAAAAATTATTTTTTGCAAAATTTACTGTAGAAAAGGTAATCCCTGGCGCAATTAAAACTTTGCTATAGTAAAAAATTATTTTTTGAATAATTTACTATAGAAAAGGCAATCCCTGGCGGATTTGAAATTTGCGACAGTAAAAAATTATTTTTTGAATAATTTACTATAGAAAAGGCAATCCCTGGCGTAATTAAAATTTGCGACAGTAGAAAATTATTTTTTGAATAATTTACTATAGAAAAGGCAATCCCTGGCGTATTTAAAATTTGCGACAGTAAAAAATTAATTTGTGAAAAATTTATCTGGCGAAATTGAAATTTGCGAGAGTAAAAAATTATTTTTTGAATAATTTACTATAGAAAAGGCAATCCCTGGCGCACTTAAAATTTGCGACAGTAAAAAATTATTTTTTGAATAATTTACTATAGAAAAGGCAATCCTTGGCGTAATTAAAATTTGCGACAGTAGAAAATTATTTTTTGAATAATTTACTATAGAAAAGGCAATCCCTGGCGCAATTAAAATTTGCGACAGCATAAAATTATTTTTTGAATAATTTACTATAGAAAAGGCAATCCCTGGCGTAATTAAATTTTGCGACAGTATAAAATTATTTTTTGAATAATTTACTATAGAAAAGGCAATCCCTGGCGCACTTAAAATTTGCGACAGTAAAAAATTATTTTTTGAATAATTTACTATAGAAAAGGCAATCCCTGGCGTAATTAAAATTTGCGACAGTAGAAAATTATTTTTGAATAATTTACTATAGAAAAGGCAATCCCTGGCGCACTTAAAATTTGCGACAGTAAAAAATTATTTTTTGAATAATTTACTATAGAAAGGCAATCCGTGGGATATTTAAAATTTGCGACAGTAGAAAATTATTTTTTGAATAATTTACTATAGAAAAGGCAATCCCTGGCGCACTTAAAATTTGCGACAGTAAAAAATTATTTTTTGAATAATTTACTATAGAAAAGGCAATCCCTGGGATATTTAAAATTTGCGACAATAGAAAATTATTTTTTGAATAATTTACTATAGAAAAGGCAATCCCTGGCGTAATTAAAATTTGCGACAGTTGAAAATTATTTTTTGAATAATTTACTATAGAAAAGGCAATCCCTGTGATATTTAAAATTTGCGACAGTAGAAAATTATTTTTTGAATAATTTACTATAGAAAAGGCAATCCCTGGCGTAATTAAAATTTGCGACAGTTGAAAATTATTTTTTGAATAATTTACTATAGAAAAGGCAATCCCTGGCGCACTTAAAATTTGCGACAGTAAAAAATTATTTTTTGAATAATTTACTATAGAAAAGGCAATCCCTGGCGTATTTAAAATTTGCGACAGTAAAAAATTATTTTTTGAATAATTTACTATAGAAAAGGCAATCCCTGGCGTAAATAAAATTTGCGACAGTAAAAAATTATTTTTTGAATAATTTACTATAGAAAAGGCAATCCTTGGCGTAATTAAAATTTTCGACAGTAAAAAATTAATATTTTGAAAAATTTACTGTAGAAAAGGCAATCCCTGGCGCAATTAAAATTTGCGACAGTAGAAAATTATTTTTTGAATAATTTACTATAGAAAAGGCAATCCCTGGCGCAATTAAAATTTGCGACAGTAGAAAATTATTTTATGAATAATTTACTATAGAAAAGGCAATCCCTGGCGCAATTAAAATTTGCGACAGTAAAAAATTATTTTTTGAAAAATTTACTATAGAAAAGGTAATCCCTGGCGCAATTACAATTTGCGACAGTAAAAAATTATTTTTTGAAAAATTTACTATAGATAGGCAATCCCTGGCGCAATTAAAATTTGCGACAGTAGAAAATTATTTTTTGAAAAGTTTACTATAGAAAAGGCAATCCCTGGCGAAATTAAAATTTGCGACAGTAAAAAATTATTTTTTGCAAAATTTACTGTAGAAAAGGCAATCCCTGGCGCAATTAAAACTTGCGATAGTAAAAAATTATTTTTTGAATAATTTACTATAGAAAAGGCAATCCCTGGCGGATTTGAAATTTGCGACAGTAAAAAAATTATTTTTTGAATAATTTACTATAGAAAAGGCAATCCCTGGCGTAATTAAAATTTGCGACAGTAGAAAATTATTTTTTGAATAATTTACTATAGAAAAGGCAATCCCTGGCGCAATTAAAATTTGCGACAGTAAAAAATTATTTTTTGCAAAATTTACTGTAGAAAAGGCAATCCCTGGCGCAATTAAAATTTGCGACAGTAGAAAATTATTTTTTGAATAATTTACTATAGAAAAGGCAATCCTTGGCGTATTTAAAATTTGCGACAGTAAAAAATTAATTTGTGAAAAATATACCTGGCGAAATTGAAATTTGCGAGAGTAAAAAATTATTTTTTGAATAATTTACTATAGAAAAGGCAATCCCTGGCGTACTTAAAATTTGCGACAGTAAAAAAATATTTTTTGAATAATTTACTATAGAAAAGGCAATCCCTGGCGTAGTTAAAATTTGCGACAGTAAAAAATTATTTTTTGAATAATTTACTATAGAAAAGGCAATCCCTGGCGCACTTAAAATTTGCGACAGTAAAAAATTATTTTTTGAATAATTTACTATAGAAAAGGCAATCCCTGGGATATTTAAAATTTGCGAGAGTAAAAAATTATTTTTTGAATAATTTACTATAGAAAAGGCAATCCCTGGCGCACTTAAAATTTGCGACAGTAAAAAATTATTTTTTGAATAATTTACTATAGAAAAGTCAATCCCTGGCGTAATTAAAATTTGCGACAGTAGAAAATTATTTTTTGAATAATTTACTATAGAAAAGGCAATCCCTGGCGCAATTAAAATTTGCGACAGTATAAAATTATTTTTTGAATAATTTACTATAGAAAAGGCAATCCCTGGCGTAATTAAAATTTGCAACAGTATAAAATTATTTTTTGGATAATTTACTATAGAAAAGGCAATCCCTGGCGCACTTAAAATTTGCGACAGTAAAAAATTATTTTTTGAATAATTTACTATAGAAAAGGCAATCCCTGGCGCAATTACAATTTGCGACAGTAAAAAATTATTTTTTGAAAAATTTACTGTAGAAAGGCAATCCCTGGCGCAATTAAAATTTGCGACAGTAGAAAATTATTTTTTGAAAAGTTTACTATAGAAAAGGCAATCCCTGGCGCAATTAAAATTTGCGACAGTAAAAAATTATTTTTTGCAAAATTTACTGTAGAAAAGGCAATCCCTGGCGCAATTAAAATTTGCGACAGTAAAAAATTATTTTTTGAATAATTTACTATAGAAAAGGCAATCCCTGGCGTAATTAAAATTTGCGACAGTATAAAATTATTTTTTGAATAATTTACTATAGAAAAGGCAATCCCTGGCGCACTTAAAATTTGCGACAGTAAAAAATTATTTTTTGAATAATTTACTATAGAAAAGGCAATCCCTGGCGTAATTAAAATTTGCGACAGTAGAAAACTATTTTTTGAATAATTTACTATAGAAAAGGCAATCCCTGGCGCACTTAAAATTTGCGACAGTAAAAAATTATTTTTTGAATAATTTACTATAGAAAAGGCAATCCGTGGGATATTTAAATTTTGCGACAGTAGAAAATTATTTTTTGAATAATTTACTATAGAAAAGGCAATCCCTGGCGCACTTAAAATTTGGGACAGTAAAAAATTATTTTTTGAATAATTTACTATAGAAAAGGCAATCCCTGGGATATTTAAAATTTGCGACAGTAGAAAATTATTTTTTGAATAATTTACTATAGAAAAGGCAATCCCTGGCGTAATTAAAATTTGCGACAATTGAAAATTATTTTTTGAATAATTTACTATAGAAAAGGCAATCCCTGTGATATTTAAAATTTGCGACAGTAGAAAATTATTTTTTGAATAATTTACTGTAGAAAAGGCAATCCCTGGCGCAATTAAAATTTGCGACAGTTGAAAATTATTTTTTGAATAATTTACTATAGAAAAGGCAATCCCTGTGATATTTAAAATTTGCGACAGTAGAAAATTATTTTTTGAATAATTTACTATAGAAAAGGCAATCCCTGGCGTAATTAAAATTTGCGACAGTAGAAAATTATTTTTTGAATAATTT